>JAOVYW010012289.1:6755-23547 GCA_025775045.1 Hiodon tergisus | reverse complement strand
ATTAATAAATAATAAACTACCAAAAATGAAAGTGTCTCTGAAAAAGTGAATAGTCCTGTAGTTAGATTAATGTGCAGGCCTGTCTGTGTTTAATTATATTCATTTCATTTAATGTAAATATGTACATTGGAAGACATTTTAATGGTGCTATCAATGTGAGGAATTTCAGTGTGAATGGATCGCCATTAATCCGGGATCCAGTAAGACACAGACATGATAATGATTATCATCAGGATGGATAACCTCTTTAAGAGTTTATTAAAAATTTATTTTTAAATTAAATTATTTGTTGTTTGTATACAGGTATATAGTCCCAGCCCATAGAGAAGTACTTTTAACTAAAACGGAACTAAAACAGTTAAAAAGAAACCCCTAGATAGCTCCCTTAGTTTAAAAAAATACAAAATAAAAATAAATACTTCTATTCAAAGCGTATTGATCTGAATGTCCCTGGACTACATCAGACCTGTGTTCCAGTGAGTCAATACTATAGGAGCAATGCAAATTTCAGTTGCAAGTTTATGAGAAGACAATACTTCGGGAAGCAGCACCACTCAGGTCTGTTTTTTAGCTTTTTGGCACCCTAATGTCAGTGTGGCTGAGAGGGTGGATACTGATCTGTGAATCTGCTAACCGCTGACACACAGTGCTCATTATGTAGACTTTTGGGTAACACAATTATTTTAAAATGAATTCATCATTAAAAATATTTTATTTACAGAAAGAGGCCAATGGTGTTGTGCTCATATTTTGTTAGTTCCTCATTTGTTAGTGTCATTTTGCAAAATAAGGACCATGCGAATTGTAACTGATTAAAAAATATAGATAAGACAACCAAAAAATTGGAGGCCAGAGGTTGTCACACAGTGTAAATACAAATTCAATTTATATACCCTTGACACAGAGCAGGTCACAAGTGTGAAGGGAGAAGTTGTGGTCGTGGGTTGACGTCACCAGATATGAGCCAAATGTGAGTGTGGTTACATTTAGTGTGGGAGGGCTGTTTTGCCCTCAAGGGAAATTTAACTGAAGTACTGAGCCATGCCAGCACCAAGTGCGCTCCACGCAGCACAATTTAAAACGTGCTTCCCGCCAACAGATGATGCGCGCATAAGTGTAACCTTTAACGGACCTGTTGCGAAATATCACTGCCAAGAAACCACTCCCGTTTGCATGGGGAAGAGGCTAAGTTACGCTGCGGTCACACCCTGTCGTTAATGCACAACGACACTAGGAGTACGTATAAATATAGAAACCCATTTACGCTAAAACTTGAAAAAAAAACTATTTAACCTTTGCTTCTGTTTCGTTTTCGCCCAGCTCCAGGTTCTGGTAAAGGCTTTTCAGGGTGTCCAAAGGTACAAGAACTGTTTCAACATTTGAATGAGTGTACTGCCCTGAGAACTGAATTCCATAGATGGCGAGTCATTGGGAAGTCATCTATGGGCTCCGTTCTTTCGGCCTGGCGCTCGTGATCTTCAGGCCCCGACAGGCCCCATTCTTCACGGCAAAACGAAGGAGAATTTTTCCTGAGAATATGTATTTTGGGATAACTTTTTCTGGGTTTAATTTTTCCTGAAAATATTTCGATTCCAAGAACTATTTTATTACTCAGTTTATTGTTGAAACAATTGAATATGTTGGCTGTTTCTTTGTTTGAATGCTCTCTTTTACCTTACAAACTAGGATTCTGGATGTGCACACACTGTTACAAATTACTTGTCACACGCTGAATGGATATGTGTAAATGTAGTTTACCGCACCAGTTTTATGTAGTTTTTTTTTAAATCCGGTTTCCTCACACAAAGGTAAAAGCTGTGCTCCTCGAGCCTTGTTTTCATCGATCAGTATGAGACATTTATTTGAATAAATAATTGTCGTCATTCCACGTGTGGTAGCCACTGTTGACAGACGCTTGGAGGTGGAGGGTGTTTGCTCCGGCCCCATCCTAACCCCGGACAGAACTGAAGTTTGGAATACTGCTGCTTTATTCCCCATTTCCACTGACATCGTATGCTTACGTTAAAACTTTGTTCTTTGAGTAATTATTGCGTCTCTGTGTATGAGTTATGCACTTGCCAGTGGTGGAAGGAATACCCAGACGGGGGTAGTTTCGTAACTGAAACGCAGACCGTTTCGTAGTTGAGTCGGTTTTGAGGTTAGTCACCAATACTTGCTCCCGTTCCAAAGGGGCAGCTACCTCAGCGTCTCTGCAAAAGTCATTATGATGCTGTTTAAACAAACACTTACAGTTAGGACTGGTGCAGCTACAAGGGTTTCTCTGAAAATAAACAATTTCGATTAATAGTCAAATTGGCAAATATAATATATATTTTCTAGTTGTAAATAAAATTTAACAATAAAATTGAACTTCGAATGAGAACGTTTGCGAAGGCTACGAATCGCCGAAAAAGCACAACCCTTAAGTTTCACCGTTTCATTGTGAACTCGTGAGAAGTGACGTTTCAGTGTTCATTCTCCTCTTCCGCGGTAAGCGACTTTTCCTCTCCGCTGCCTCCGTTTCACCTGCAACCTTGGCACTCTTGACTTGACGCACCACCGGTCCCTCCGCCCTGTATTCCTGGTTCTCAAGCCTAGGCTCTCCTCTAACCACACCCACTCCCTGTCCAGTTGGCCAAGAATAAATGAAGTGCTTTACTTTTTAATGGTTAAATTACAAACTGTATGTTGCCAATCACTGATTAGACATACATATATATATGGCTAAACTCAGCAAGGTTGAACAGTGTTGTTCTTTTTCGGTCCTAATGATTGTTTAAAAGTAATTTTAAATATCAATGCGCCTTGATATAACACAATTGTGTCACGTGTTTAATGGTCAGCGTAACAGCGTGTGGGCGCCAAACATTAAAATATAAGAGTTCGATTGCTCCAAGTTATAACGTTCAAGGCAGCAAGAAGGAGGAACAGGTCATAAATTTATGTTAAATAAATATATTTGTAACGTACGCTAGCTAGTTATTTTCCAATAAATAGCTGTATGTCTTAAATGAAAGCAGTACCCAGTGTACCCAAACTCCGGTGCGGTTACATTTATTTACACACTAGAGGCCGCTTTTGGTCAATTTTTTCAGGGTGAAAAAAATAAAATCGAGAAACAAAGGGGAAGTCGAGAGCCGTACCAGCAATGAGCATACTGGTGGTCAGCTGTTAATAAATTGTCTGCTATTTGTTCTTCCCGGTTGTGGGATAAAAATGTTTTAATTTATTTATTCATTAAACGTATCTCTTTTACCTTTCAAAAAAACCTCTTCTCAAAACAATAACCATTCTCGTTTTCAACGGGTAGTTAACTGATTGAAGTACTACGAAGATGACAATTGTAATCAATACAGCGACAATATAATATTTCACCCGGTGGTCGTCAGGATTTAGGGGCCTCACTTACCCTTGTTGTGAAGCGCCTTGTCCCCGCGTGCTGTTCTTCCACACGTGGCCTAATTTACCCGTTTCACAAGTGCTAATGGAAGGCTCCATTATTGGCATCAATGGGGCTAGTGACATTCCGAGATTTTGAGTGGTAATAACATCCAGTGGTCAAAAATACACAGTGGACGGAGGCGGGGGGTTTAGCCCAACACACAGCATGGGTTTATGCTTTGCATTTGAAGGGCTGATACCGTGACAGAGTAAGATCTCCACGCTGTCTCGTTGGAGCGATTCTATTCAAATGCATTGACAGAAAACGTGAGCATTGCTTAAACCTTCCTACGGCTGGAAATGTTAGCCTGTGATAAATAAGCATTTTTTTCAAAGGGGCGCCACTAAAGTAAATGCTTTGAAGACTTTATGCTTTGAAGTTATAACTACCCTTACAACTGCACTCACTGAATCAACAAAAACAACATATTTAAAACCATGAAGACGATACACACTCCCGCCATTTCTGTTGTCCTTCTGTAACTTCATACCGTGCCAGCGAAATCAGTCCACTGTAATAACTGTAGTTCTTCAATGAGAGCCGCGTCTTCCCCCACATAACACCAGTACAGGGAATTTCCAGTGTGTCAGCTTTGCATTATGAGGGGTTCAGCACAGAGTAATTCATGGTGAGCTCCTTGCTGAGATTATTTCCTTGTTCAGCTAGACAACTTTTAAGCTAATGACCAATTTGCGTAGGAATGCCAAGTAATAGCAGCGTAGGTGTATGTTAGCAGATAAGAATCATTGGAATGATTCAGTAGAACAGATACATTGTCACGAAATGGAATGTCAGCTACCCTCCTACGGAACAGAATGTGCCTCGTATGCACGCAGAAATTGGTACCGATTGAGTTAATAGAAATAATTACATTTTCAAACGTATTTCTGAAAACCCATGTCACATGTTGGATTTTTACATGCAAGTACATTGCCTACACTATGCTATGGGCTGAGAGAGCACAGTTATTTGCACAGAAATATTCACTCTCAAACTACAACAGAACATTGATCATTAAAGGCATGTAACACAGCAATTCTGTGGTTAATACACCAGCAACAAGCGGATGACCAAATACGCAAAACTGAAGACCCACAATGGATTTTGGCAATGGTCTCCAACATTCTACTGGTCCCTTATCGGCGGTCTAGAAACAAGCTTCATTTATCAACTCATCCACATATAATACTCTACAATATCCTGTCAGTCGAAAGCCAATTTTGGAGGATTGCTATGTCAAGGGTTTTGGTTAGAGCATTATGTAATTATACCACACACAGAGCTGAGAAGCTGATGTCAGTTGCAGTTTTGACGTAAATCTCAAATTTCTTAAGCTTCAAGAATACAGAGGACACTGCAATTCTATGGATGATGAGTGGAAATGATCAGCTGCTGTAATTCAATGTGGAAACTAATCTGTCTCACAAAAACAGCATTTGTTTTTCACAGGTCTGCTCTATTAGAATGACTAATGCACTTTTATCTATATAAACCCTCAAACTGTCCATGGGTTAATTCCTCCAAGGACTAACGCTGACATTTTAGGGAACAGCGCTCCCACCAGGAGATGAACTGCTGGTGAGTGTCTAGAACAGACCTTCTGAGGCGCAATTAAAGCAGTCTAGGCACGCTTTAGGCATTTCCTGCAACTCATGAAACTACACATTAAACCAGGGTTCCTCGGTCAGCGATAGCTATCACACCCACACGTACATTTGGACATAATGTAACCCCTCCATTCCGCAGAGGGGCTTCTATGGAACAAAAGTGCGTTTCAGAGTTCCATTCCTGTGAGACGACGGGCTCCTGCAACGACCAAGGATTCCAAAGCAGCAATCCAGCACATAAAGGGGCGGGGCAGGATTGGTGGGGAGTGGAGGAGCAAAGATTTCTCCAATGACCGTTTCAAGTGTCGGATTCATCTTCACCACCACCACCACCACCAACCACCCGCCTTATCTATGCCAATCTGCCTCACCACTGCCCCAGTCTCTCTCTCACTCTTGTTCTTACGGTCTTTTCTTCAGCCAGACACAAGCGATCCTGCTCGCGGGAGAGGGATACCGTTTCTCAAAATGAACCACCCCCCTCCCCCCCGGACCCTAAAAGGTCTTTCGGTGGATGGCTCTGGCCCCGTCCTCTTCATATTCTTTCTTTGAGACCCACATCTTCTTAAATGTATCCAAGGAAGCCAGAATGGAACCCCTATGAATAAGGTTGAAAAAAATTGGAATCTGACCGGTCAAAGTAAGGATAATCTCAATAGGGAGCAAAGGGCGCAGCGTTCTCATTCTCAGTTACATAGGCGAGTTCAAAACACCTTTAAACGGTCACAGAAAAATCTAATATGAACGTGAATGAATGTTGTGGCCTGGGTACATACCCAGCTGATCAAATTTTCTCAGAAGTTAGTACCAATTGTGATGCCAGACCTTTTCCAAATCGGATTTTGGGAAAAGGGGTTCCGGTACTCAGCTTTCAGAATACGAGGTCTAATGGGGGCCAAAGGTAAGAGCGCTTCGCGGCTGCCCTGGCCGTCGTACACAGAGCTCTAGTAACATGTCTAGTAACAGGCCAAAGGTTTGGGTTACAGCAAGCCTGCGCAACTGTCTCAGATCAGTTGTCAAGAGTCAGAAAGTGTGTAAACTCACCCAATCCATGTTGAATACAAGCGTTCCTGGGGAGCTGAGATCTGGGTAAGAGAATGAGACACTTCTGGAGTTACACTGACACCGAGCTAATGAATAACTGCCTCTAAAACTTTTTCAAAATAATATGAAAACTGAACAGCAAAACTATGGTCAATTACATTTCAAATATCTGGGGAAAAAAACACTATCTGGGGCAACCTCTTTCTTTGAGGTTCCCAAAATGTGGGAATATGATTGAAGGCATTAGTGATTAGAAAAATATATTTTTATGCATTTACACTAAATCCATAAAAAAAGTGCAAGGGAACTAATTAAACCTGGTTATTCTCTACAATTTACAATGGGGCCGAATGGGAAACCACAGCACAGGCTCCTAAAGAAAACTAGGAACTTCCAACATCACCATCTGATTTATGATTAAATGTGCAAGATCCTTATTAAAGACTTTACAAACACAAACATTCTCTTACTTTTATTTTGACATCCTTTGGTGCAAGCTTTTTCACTTCGCTCAACAGTCTGTCTCCAAATCCTGCCAATCACAATTTTTGACAGATACTAAGCATTATTGTTTAATGTGGCGGCTCGCAGCGTGAAATAGTGAAAGGAATTTAACTTGTAGCCAGAAGGTTTAATGAGAGATGGTGGTCTGCTGCAGAACAAAGAGACCGTATTGCTTCAGCAAGTACAGTAATATGCATTGCTTCAGTAAATATCAACCTGTGTACGTAAAACGGAGATCTATACATTTCGCTTAACGCTGTGTATGTGGTCTAAAACGAACCAATTAGTATGGATTACAGGATAACATGAGGGTTTTACATTTACATAAGGGAAATAATAAAGGCAGTTAACGCTCAGCAGACACAGGTGGACACAAGCAGACACAGGTAGAAGGCCTCACCTTTAAAAAGGGTGGATCCCCCCGACAACACAATGTTGGAAAACAGCGTCCTCCTCAGGTCCAGGTCCGACTTCTGGATGGCGAAGACCAGCACCTCGTGGATCCCCTCACACTCCTCTCCCACAAGGTCTGGGCGGAAGAGCAGCTCTGGCGCTCGGAAGCGGGCGGGTCCGACCTGGGGGAGAATGCCACATCTTCCCTGACTCCTCACAGCGGAGGTACAGACCCCTGCCAGAGTCAAACGTTTGAGTCTCCACAGTGGCACCAATCTCCAGCTTAACAACAGGCTTTCAATGAGATCACATAACAATTAGCACAATTTTTTTTTTTAAAGCTTTTTTGCATTTAGCCCACTCAGACACCCTGGACAAGCTTACAGTAATAGACAGGACAGGCTTACAGTAGTGTCAGTTATGGTGGACATTGCAGCTCAAAATATTTAAGATACCCATGAGAACTTGCTTGGTTCGAAAGGCTTTTTGGCAATAACAAGAGACCATGTGCGTCACCAAAAGAGAGAGTATATAAGGGTTTAACACAATCTTTTAAAAACATAACAGTCATCAGAGCAGTCAAAGACCATTTAAAACCAAAACAAAAAAGATTAAATACCTAATCTTCAGCCCAAAATTTGTTTAGTTACATGAACTTACAATGAATTTTTTCTCAGTGTGTTTTTTTCAGTCTTCGACATTTGGAGTACCTCAATATTGCTGCCATCTGGTAGGGTGTACTGAACTTTCTCTGTGTCCAGAGTCTCGTCCTTTTGTGGATGAATGGACAGGAAGCAAGCCCTCTGATGTAAAAGAGAGAGGAATACTTGAGAAAAGAGCGCTCTAGTTCCAGAAACATTCCGAGAGACACATACGAGATAACTCTCTCCACAGCAGCCGCGTGATCAGGTCCCAACCGTACCTCCTTGATGGTCTTGACAATCTCAAACTCTGAGGAGGTGTGGAAATCATAGCCCTCCTTGCGCAGGGACCGGCGCAAGTATCGGGAGACGTCCCGCCCAGCAATGTCGATCCTCAAGATGGAGTGAGGTATGGCGAAGCCCTCATAGATGGGCACAGCATGGGTGACGCCATCCCCTGAATCCAGTACCACTCCTGTGGTCCTTCCTGTGGCATACCTGTTTTTAAAGGATGACAATAAAAACCCCGAAACCTAATTATTCAGTTAGATCGCATGCATAGTGGTTTTGATAAGTTTGAAGAAAAACTACAGCACACACAAGGGCCCAAATTAGGACACCAAGCTACTACTAACCATTTTCCCCAAAAATAATAAATGTTGTTAATAAATGGGACTTTACAGTAAAACATATTGAGGCCAACAACCAATTAAACAATATTCTCCTTATACCAAGTCAATTAGTCCCAGAATGCTTTTTTCAGTATCCATGGTTCTAGAAAAAATAAAAATAGGTGTGCATACAGGCTGAGCACAGCTTGTATGGAGATGAAGAGGGCAGGGACATTGAAGGTTTCAAAGAACACCTCCGCCGCCCGGTCTCGATTCCTCCGAGGATTCAGTGGGGCTTCGGTCAGCAGCACGGGGTGCTGGACAAGACAAATAAACCCATGAGTTAAAATGGTGAGAAACTGGTCTCTACCTACTCTCCATCTACCCTCCAACTTGAATTAAACGTTCACTTAAGTCACAATAAGAAGACATTCTACTCCATTGTTACATAAATCACGAAAAGGCTTTTCCATAGGATCCAGTATTCTTATCTCTGGTGCAAAAACTCCAGGCACCTCCTCTGAGAAAGTCTGAAGCTGGTCCTTTGAGTAGACATAGTGCCAGATCCTCTCCATGTCATTCCAGTCTCTCACTATCCCATGTTCCATAGGGTAGCGAAGCGTTAGCAATCCCCTGTGCTCCTGCAGATCATCCACATAACAGGTTTGTCAACGCCAAAACAGTAGAGGGTAGGTTATGGAGACAAAAATAAATAAAAACCGGCCAAGGTGGCTTTCTATAACACCTTCTTAAACATGCAGATGAACGCGGGTTCTAATTGAACCGACTGACAGAACAAGACACTAGCAAAACAAGGAGAACGGTTCAGGTGCTAGTTACCCACCTCAGCCTTTGGGCCAATGAAAATATCCCCTTCCAGGGCTCCAGCCATGACACGGACATGCTTTGGTCGACCCACACTAAAATCATGGCCACATGGGGAAATAAAATCAGTACCAGTGTATAAGCTGTGTATGTGCAAAACTTCCACTCAACCTCCACTTTATTATAACAAGGACTGTCTACCTGTGAGAGAAATTAGATTAAGGCTTAAAAGAAAAAACAACCAATTTTGGAAATACACCTGTTAAAAGCTGCCCACCAATACTAAATTAAAGTTTAAGGACTCCAATATTTCCACAAACACACAGCAATCATGTTATGCAACAACATCAGTTTCCTAGAAACGTTGTGAAAACATTATTTGTTGGCAGGATGCCTCTGGACTAATGACAAAAAATCTATATAAATCTGCAAAGACTGTATCCTGGAATGTACTTACAAATTAGGAAAGCAGTACTTTGGAATCTGATCTCCAGCAAAACCAGCTTTTATAACACCTGAGCCCTGAAGTCAGAATAGGGACAGATTATCATGTAAGATGGTTGGATATCACTGCTTTCGGCAGTTCATGAAGAATATGACTCTCTCCTCTTATTCTTTGAACATAAAATTTACATTTAAAATTAAATACAGAAGTGCTGGTGACGGACTCGAAGCGTTCAAAGACGTTCAAACCATTTGAATCTGCAGGTTTTCGTTGTATTGTTTGTTAAGATGTCTTCAGAGGTCGACAAAAGCTTGCTTCTTGTTGGCAAGCAATACACATCTAGCTACCAGCCTGCTATGGTATGCGATTTAGCTGGCTAGCTGACAAACTACATGATAATGCGATATTGCACTGATAGAATACGCTCAGAATATTACTCAAATGCGTGTATATTCGGTTTTATGTACTTACGTTATCTATTACAACTGGTTGGTTGGCGATCACATCGTAAGCCTCCATACTGTCAATATTGTTAAGCAGCTCGTAACCACTGCGCAAGCGCCAACTACAGCGCCTTTGTCTAGGTAGCAGCCTAACTCTGTTATCCGTTACCTGAAGTTGTGAGGTAATTAACCTGAGATTATCCTGTGGTGGTTGCGGTGTTCTATATAAGTATAGGCCTGGAATTACAATAATAATAACAACAAACAGTGGAATATCATCTCCAGTTAGACACAACACGCCCGAGGGTCGCAGGGAGTGTGGTGATTTTGGCACCCCAATTCAAAACATAGTTCTTTAGCGATCTACTGATTTAACTCATTCGAGTAAGAACAAATTAGTGATAGGTAATACTTCTCAGGGGACTGAGTGAACGCGAATGGAATAACAGAAAAGCAGAGACGAGATATTGGTCTTTATTTTCCGATAATTTATGTTTATGTGTCAGATACTGTTGAGTGAATTGCAGTAAAATTTGTGTTGTAATTTGTTCTCCTGGGAAAAGTTTTAAAACGTCCCAAATTATCTTGAAAATGTTTCACAACTTCCTAGATTCTCCTGGAAAAGGTTTCAAAACGTGAAATCCAAAATGTAGGCATTGGTGTTATTGTCAAGTTAAAGAAAATATTTCAGGCTGCAGGATTTATGTCAATATTTATTTTATTACGTTTTACGTTTTAATATCGTATTTGTAACAGAATATAGGTTGAAAAAAGTTCAAATCGCCGAAATGAAAAGAAAAATAGTATCCAAAATATAATTTAAAAAACAGAAAGAATAAAATGTAATCAATTCACTAAATAGAGGATGTCGGGGATAATTTGGAAGCAAATGAAATAGGCAAGTAAGGAACTCCATGTACCTTTACATTATCATATAAATTCCTGAAAGAAGGGCATTTATTGATGGGCATTTTGTAAAATAAACCTCAAATTGGGAGAAATAATGCAGAAGTATGAACAATTTTTACATTTCCTCCTTTGAGAATGTATTTAAAGATTCACGTTCAAGAGGTTCTTAATGTGGATCATAGCAAGGTTATAATGCGAATTATACCTAAATAAATACAGTAGCCCTTTAATGTTTAATTAAAAATTCTTACTTCAAAAAATCTTACTTGGACATTACTTCGATTATTGTGCGTCATAAAAATATTTCATATTCACAATCCAAAAATTCTGAACAATCAAAAAACAGTCACGAAAGCATCAACTTATGCAGTTTTAATTAAAGTTAAATCGTAGCATTTAATTCAGCAGGCAAGATGTGCTGGATAGTCCTAGCAAAAGTGAATGCAACAAAAATTTTGGAATTCCTAAGTACAAAAGTTGTCCATACACCGAAGTCAGAACATATTGAGAGAGAAATTTACGTATGGTTCCGTAAAAGAAAGTATTTAAATAAAATAGGTAAACTACTACAACGTCGAACTTCTTTGATGAGAAAAAAATAATAATTCGGTGACACACATTAATATTGCTTATCGCCATCTCCACATTCATATACAACTATTTAACCAATCGTAAGCCTCGATTTAGGGTCTCTCCTGTCCATGGGTAATTCCGATTGACTACCGTTTACGTCAATCTGAAACGTTTCGAGGTTTTTTTCTTTTCTCTCCTCCTTTCCCCCCCTTGCGAAGCAACAAGCGGCTGGTCATCAGAGAAAACGGGAGGTACAACATTTTTTCTCACTTTAGTAAACAACACAGTAAAATACAAATACCTATCCTGCCTACGAATATAATTTAACACAGGTTCAAAACTAGCATGCAAAAGAAGTTAAGACAGTAATATAGTTATTGCGGTTTCTGTTTACTTTTACCTTCGTATTTAGAGTTGTGTGGGAGATGGATGAAATGCGGCCTAGC
Organism: Hiodon tergisus; assembly: GCA_025775045.1. Lineage (NCBI taxonomy): Eukaryota > Metazoa > Chordata > Actinopteri > Hiodontiformes > Hiodontidae > Hiodon > Hiodon tergisus. The sequence goes on along the minus strand of JAOVYW010012289.1, from coordinate 11,664 downwards.
AGCGGCGCCGCGGGCCAGGGGCTGGCGTCGCTGTTTCCCCCGGGTCTGCAAGCAATTTACGGGGAGTGCAAGCGTTTGTACCCTGATCAACCCAACCCCCTGCAAGTAACGGCCATTGTTAAGTATTGGTGAGTATAGCTTAATTAATTAACTTCTGGTTAATTTAATCTCAAATCAAGAAATGTAAATGCTAGAACGAACAAACTTTTGTCGTCGATTATTCTGTTCTTGGTGTCAAAGTAGTATGGGGATATTTAACTAACATTCGAATTTATTGATTTGCTGCCTAATTATTTTTGATACGAAAGAGCATAGCTAAGTAAATACCAATTAGCGTGTAGCTTTTCGATCAATAAAACATGGCTACTTCCATCCAAACATGTTGAAGTTGTGTAGTGTACCATAGCTTCTTTAAGTGGCAGCCAAAGAGGTACGTTTAGCCTTACCTGCTAGTAAAATAGCTAGATACGTATCTGCATTGATTATGGTCTATGAAGGACTAGCATTTGCGTGTTGTAATTTTTTTTTAAATCGCAGATAGCAGTGTACCGTTAAGCTCCACATTTAACTAATGGGCTGTTTTTTTCCTACCCGCATTCAGTTGTTTATTGCGTGATTCGCCGTTTAATAATCACATGATGTATATGGTGGAACCATAGGCCAGTTTGTGTAGCACAGGGATTTCATATGTGGGTCAATTACTGTTGTTTTCTTAATTATTTTGATTCGTAGCAACTAAATGCTCGTACTCGTGCAATACACTGGCCTGAGGATACAACCTATAGTGACACTGGCGGGATTCTAAATAAAGAAATGACTTCAACGTTCTTTAAACTGTTCGCAAACGTACTTTTCTGACGGAATTGTACTAGGCAGTGTGAGTCTTCCAAATCGAAAGGTTGTGTACTTTGTATATTATGACACGTGTTTGGATTGTTTTATAGGCTCATGGTGGCTATTTCATTTCCTGTCCTGCAAGATATTAAAACACAAGTGGTCGTTTACGTACTGCTTCATTAAAACAAACCAGATACCATACGTGTCTTTGATATGTTTTATTTTTTTTAATTGCATTTTTTATCAGTTATTCAACATTTGAAATAAAATGTGTACGTGAATCTTTTACCACAGTTGACACTAGCTTCTTCATTATGGAATTTGCCATTCCTTCGCTGAATGTGTACCCAGCACAAGTTCTGTGCACAGTTTCAAGTCACATCAGGAGTGGGACAGAACCATGCAGTTACATTTTGTTTGGTTGAGACCTCTTCCATCATGTTGCACAATTTCACAATTCTCTTTCCATTGTACATCAGAGAACTCCTTCATAACTGCTCTATCCCACCAATCATTGCTCCCGATTTTTCATTTTATCGATGAAAGTACTCTGTTCTGGCATCATTGTCCTTGTACGGTGCATGCTTTCCTCAAGTTCATAAATTTGAAGTAATAATTCCATATCTTCCTGCTAACAGGTTAGGAGGGCCAGACCCTTTGGATTATATCAGCATGTACAGGAATGTGGGATGCCCTGATCAGGACGTCGAGGAACATTGGCACTATATCAGCTTTGGGCTGACTGACTTGTATGGAGACAACAGGGTTCATGAGTAAGTGGTACCGTATTTATCTGTATTGCGTTCTGTTGCCTAGAATTGCTTCGTGCTATGTAAGTGAATAAATGTATTTTTTAAGTTTTACTGGCTTTTGATTATTACTTAACCTCCCTAATTTAATTTGAACCTTTAACTATCTGAAGTTTGTCTTTGTGGGTTATGAATGTCATGTTATTTTTCCATATCTTCAAATTGTATGTATGATGCAGAACCATAGGTAATTCTGCCTGGTAATGTTTCTGGTGTTCAGAGAGTATTAACTTAGTATAAAAAATTTGCATTTGGGAGACCTTTGGCCTAAAAAAAATGCCATAAGTTTAAATTTTGTAGTTTGGGTAACATTATTTAATGTATCCCTGTTTTTCTGCCTCTGGTGTGTGGGTTCTTTTGTTGTTCGTCCAATGAACTATCATGGTGGGTGGGATTCAAGGCTCAACTCTGGTCCCCCCTAGTGAAAAGGTGCTAAACGAGATGTTCACCTTTGTGTAAGGCCACCTACTAAGAGGGACACAACGAGGGCCACTTTTCGACACGCAAATCCCTCCACCGGGGTTCTACTTTTTTCCCTTTTCGGGGAAGAAGGTTTGTGGAATGTAGCAGGCCTCACATAACTTGAGGGAAATTTTAAAATATTTTTTATTGAACATTTGCATTTGCATTTGTCGAGAGAAGGATAAGGACTTAAATGAAATATTCTCAGCCGGCGTACGTGAATATTAAAAACCATGAGGATTTAAAGCACCAGTGATGCTTTACCTTGCCAGAAAAAAGTGGACCGCTGCTACTGTAAAAGGGGGCCCCAAAAAAATGGGAAGACGTACAGCTTTAAAAATTCACTGTTGGAAAGTCACTTCTTGGTGTTGAGCTTAATTTAGAACAGCTTCTTAAACTGCTTTCTGTGAGAGCAGATGTTTCTTTGGATTTGCACATGGAGAAAGACGGTTGGCCGGTTGGATTTATTTCATGGCTAAATAGACATTCTGTAGCATAAGTGTATCCTCCCCTGCTTCAGTTCAAGTACAACGACCTAACCAAAGGAGCGTTGCAAATTCAGGAATCTCGATTTCAGGTTTCTGTAATCATTAATGTGATTTAGTAAATGTATAAAAACCATCAACTTATTTCCTCACATGCTGTGTTAAAGGTAACTTTATCCGCTTGACTCCTTCAAGCCGCCTGTCATTTTATACACTGCCGACTGCACAGCCCATATGAGTGCTTTAACGGCTATATGATGAGGCACATTTCTCCTATGTCACTTCCAGCCTACAGGCGCCCAGGAAACCCAAAATTGACTTGCTGGTGAGCAGAAGTTGCCAAGTCCTGATCACTGGGCTCAGTCTTTGTTCGTTTAAAGCGCCTTTGTATACTGAGCCGTTTGGCAGGGCTCACTTTTTAAAAACATTTTAAAGATTTTCCCCCTCCGGCCTTTTTGTGTGTTCCTACCACGGTTATGTTCAAAGCGGTATGGCAGTTCTGTCCGTACCTGCTGTCGGCTACAGTAACCTCTGCAATACTATGTGTTTTTAACATCTGCATGCTTAGCCAATTGTCCATCCTAGGGAAGTTAATGCAGATTTCAACTGCTCTTTGACAGAATACGTTCTGCACCGAGTGGGGTGCTTTGTAAGGGTCCCACAATGCTCTTTTTGATTTTATTTTTCCCTCCAGTGAGCTAAATATGGCAGTGTGTCTGGAGGATTTGTGAGGCAGATGTGACACATGTCACTCAAAATATATGACAAGTGACTTGTTCGTTTCCACGTTGCTTGTGGCTCCTCCATGTTCAAGGTCTGTGCAACGTACATTTACCGTGTCAGTGAGGTCGCATGCAGCACTGTGGGGTTTTGCCCTGCTGTAGGGTCTTGTGTCTGTCTGTATGGGTCTCGAGGTTGTTGTTTTGTTTTTTTTCCTGTGTGGCTCTGCTTAATCGGACTATAACTTAATTATTTTTTCTTTAGATTTGAATTGCGTCATAATTATGTTATGTCTAGTTTTTTTTTAACTATAGTTTGAACTATATTTGTTAATGTATTCTGGTTGTAATAAGACCCTTCAGTGATGTTAAATAGTAATTTACGGAAACACTGGATATTCAAGGTTACCAGTTTGTCATTTATTGAATATCAAATATTTTAATTTTCTGAAACTGTTGTGGCTTTAGCAGTTTTTTCAATTTAATTTAGTTTAGTTTACAAGGTTTTAAACTATTTACTACCATTTTAAATCGTGACATTTTGGTTAAGCTTTGTTGATCCCAAAACCAGATCCAGTTTAACGCTTGTAACTTCCAGAACTCTTTATTCAATTTTTACCTTGAATCTATTTTAACAAAAATATCAACACTTTTCCATTCGAAGTCATTCATGTGGTTTGTATCTCCTTGTTGACTTCTACATTTAAGTATTTTTCCTTTAACAATATATGCAGTAAGAATTTAATGTGTGTAATAAAATTTCTATTATAAGTATACATTTTGATTGGTTCAGATTCACAGGTCAAGATGGCCCGAGTGGGTTTGGGTTTGAATTGACGTTCAGGCTAAAGAGGGAAGCGGGAGAAACAGCGCCCCCCACATGGCCGGCGGAGCTCATGCAGGGCCTGGCCCGATACGTCTTCCAGTCAGGTACAGTCAGTCGCTCTGTCCGTGGTCATGGGTGAACAAAAACTACATTTTCACACCCGGTATATGGACTTTGATCTCTTGTGAATTTTTTTTTATTGAAGTCTGTACAACAACGACAATCGTAGCAGTTAAATAAGACCGTACAAACAGCAGCTCAGAGTCGTTAGCGAGAGTTAGGGGTGGAGCGGCGCCTCCTTTTCATTAAGTGATATGATGATCTCACTGCCCTGTGGCCCCCCCTTGGATTCCACCGTTTCCAAAATCAACCCCACAGGAACTCCACTAACTCTGTGGGCAAAGTTTAGGATAATTCGCACTTTTAACTAAACAGAATAAAGGGAGAATTCCACCCCCAGTCTGTGTAAACTCTTCCCTGCATGTTCGTTCTGGGCGGTTCAGTACGGAACTCCTGGGTGTGTGTTTTGGGTCATTCACTTTGATACGGATCATTTGATCTATTCAGCTTCTAGGTAATGCATTGCAGTAAACTGCAACGGGATAAATCCTGTTAAGTTTTGCTACATTTATTTGGTTATGGTTGCGTAGAAGGAATATCGATAGGCATGTTCACTAGCTGCTGTACCTTAATAGATAGGCATGTTCACTAGCTGCTGTACCTTAATAGATAGGCATGTTCACTAGCTGCTGTACCTTAATAGATAGGCAT
>JAOVYW010012280.1:18349-38279 GCA_025775045.1 Hiodon tergisus | reverse complement strand
CCACTGTGTTTGTGTAAACCCTGTGTCAAATAAACAAGACACCTTACCACTGTGTTTGTGTAAACCCTGTGTCAAATAAATAAGACACCTTACCACTGTGAAGATTACTTATTTCTTTACTTATAATATAAGTCGATTCATTTGTGAATTATAATTCTAAATTTGTGTAAATTAATTTAAATGACGCTGATAATTAGGATAATTTAAATAGCAGCCAGTTCCCCTCAAATTAAGTTGACTTCATCATGACTTGGCAACATTTGTAGATAAGAACCTTCTTTTCATTGTGCTCTTCAGTAACAAAATCATTCTACTCACAAGCATAGGCAAAATTTAATCAGGGCTAAAACAATGTATGCACTTAATGATGTTGCCACGTCAATTCCCAAGTTTTGTGCCGCTAATTAATTATTTGAATTAATTATCACTATCCAGAAAATATATCTGTATATATCTGTAGCTATTTCCTAATGCATTATCACAATCCATAAATTATAGGTAAAGTGTAAACCTATTAACTGATGAGTGTGGTTTATAGATGACTATTTTTTTAATGACCAAAAGGGGTTTTGGTAAGGTTTAGGTTGATGATGGTGAATCGAAAGAGATCAAATAAGCCAAAAATCTATGACTGAATTTACCCAGCTGTCCACTCATCATGGCAATAATCTCTGACGCATTATTTAGCCTGGCCAGCGTGATATTTTGAGCCGAGATGTGGCTATTATGTAAGGAATTTGACTGATGTGGAGTGACAAGAGTGAATGACATTTACACCCACCAGGACATATAATTCCTTCATAAACCTTTACTAATCGACTGCGAAGCAATTATAACAAAATGATATTTGTGTATTAAATATTTATAAATAGTTGCATGGGGTTTGTTCCTTCAGCCAGCACAGGGACATTTTATTCTATCAAAGGGGGGTTTCACTGCATAAATTAAAGAGCACTCCCAAAAATCCACTTAACAGGCACGGGATAGGAGGGTGGCTTCGCCCTCCGGTGACACTGGTGCAGCGGGAATGACAACACGGCTCTCTTGAAACCTTTCCAGCACTGCAAATAGAAAAATCAATGAGATGAAATGTTCATTCTAAATGCTGGAGATTCGATTCAATAAGCCAATGTCAACATTTAAGTTTAAAGTGAGATGTGCGGGTTGTAACAACAGTTCCAAAAACAATCAGGACCGGATGTTAATTACAACGAGAGATGGATATATCTCCTGGCTGTTTTCTTTTATGTTCCTTAAGAAATGGTAAAGAAATATTAATATGTATACATTTACTAAACACTTACTGCTATGTCAAGGCATACAATAAAATTCCTGCTTAAAGTTTCTAGCCTGTTTAAATTAGGATAGAAAGCCTGGCACTAACCCAAATTATTTCTTGTAAGGGAACAAAGGAATTCAGCAAATAACAGCCAGTCAGCACAGAATGCTATGTAATTATTTATCTCATGGCGCTAAACGGCTGTCCTTTGGCAAACAATCTCATTTGCATGTTACAAGGTGAACCAGAACTCTATATTGACCTGTTCAGGCAAACAACTGATGTGTATAAATTGGATCTATAACAGGTATGGACATTTGGTTTCAAGGCTGGTTACTGGCTGGATCCGAGAGCACTAATGCAACACGGGTCGATCAGAGATTCATTTTAGCATTTAGCCCGGGCATTTTTCTATTATAATGTCGGAATGAGAAAGCCTTCTCATTCGGCCGGGTTGCTTTAAGGTTAGCTAAATATAGCCGAGATTGAAATCCAACCGCGGACAGCCCGGGACGAAGGAGACAAATATAGACAGACGACCCAGACATGCTATGGATAAGAAGATTTCCTTTTAAAGATGGCTCTTTCTCAACACCAGACACACAATGGTGACCCTTTGAGATCAGCTCACTATCCCAGGGCTAGAACAGCAACCTTATTCTTTAGTTGAATATGCACGCCATGCCATGCTTTCTAAGCAAGCCAGTCAGCTATTATAGGGCAAACACGCTCACAGTAAATATCCATTTAGTACTCATGCATTCCGTGAAAAGGGTTCACCCGTCAATCAATCATTCAGACTTTATTTGTTTATTTGTGAAATTCTGCATGTGGACTAGGTGGTCTATAAATATTTACCAGTGGAAGGGACTGGTCATAGATTATCAGAAGTATGCAGACATCGGTCTGGGCCTGCTGCCTGGCCAGCGCTCTGGTTTGTCAACCAGGGCCAATCAGCCCATTCTCTATGTTTTTAGATAAGAGGAGTTCTCCAGCCCTGAGCCCGTCTCTCTTCACTAAGCCGGTCTTCACCAAAAATGTATTCCAATTACCTGTGAAGACAAAAATTTTATGCACACCCGTCTGTCTGCCATCGATTTAGCAATCAGAGTCTGCTATAAGCCTCGTCACCGCTGAAGGCCGGAAAGAGGACAGAGAAAATATCTGTCTGACTGCTTTTTTTTTCAGTCTAGCACAACGAAACAATATTCATTCAAAACTTCCGATTGTCTCAATTGCATCTTCTTTATGCCAGTGTTGTATGCTAACTTCAGAGAACTTACATTTACGGCGTTTACATTTTTAAAATAAATATCAGACTCTCTGGCACCAAGAGGCGATGTTCGCTGTTGATTGCTATATACTTCCAATTCACCTTAGAGAGCCAAATTGGTTGCAGGCATGACATCATTAAATTTGGTTTACTGCTTTAAAATCGTGACAAAGCTTAACTGCACGATTACTGCTGGGTATCTAGGAGAGGTAACCTTTCTCTCTGATACATCCAAGGTGACAGAAAAGGAATCTAACAAAATCTCACTCTCCCTAATCTCATAAATCTTCCAGGTGCGGTCCTAGAGCTCTGTAAATTTCTCAGTCAATTCAATGTTTCGGCAACACTTATGACTTATGTAATTATCAGTACAGCTAATATTGACGGAGCTAAAGATAAACGCGTCACTCTGGACATTTCTTACCTTTGTTCGGGACTGTGGAATTGGAGTTGACGCCGGCTGGTGATTTAATCCGGAGAATTTTCAGGTTTGCCGCAGATATATTCTCGTTGCCTAGGAGACCAGTTTTAAACAGTCAGACGGAGAAATAACTGTCATCAATGTACCTGTAAAGAATTATGTTAATATTATGGAAAATATAATACATTACACAATAATAATAAAGGAAAACTACAGATCAAATTGATGTATTTCAAACAGGAATTTACTTACCTGCTTGTATCAGTCTGGGAATATCTTGAATGCTACGAATGGAACACTTCAAGTTAGCAAGCAGGCTGTTAGTCATGGCAGGAAAAATAAAGTAATTTTCTACAGATGAAAAGCGCTGTTATATTGAATCTTACGACACTAATGAAAACAAATCAAAGAAAAATTGAAAAATTCGACATTTAAAAGACTTCATCGTGAAGAATGAGGGTGATGGAAAGATCTACCAAGGAGCCTGTGGTATAAACTGCGCCTGTTAAGTGTACTGATACTGCAGTTGGCTCGGGATTTTACTTCAGAATAGGCTTGGGCGATGCATTTACTGAATACAATGTTTGTCTTGTTTAATACAGGTTCAAGGTCTCCCTAACGTGCCGTCTCTAAACTAAAATCTCAGAGTAATGTCTTATGTAAGCATGTGTCATAGTGCGCCACAAAAGGAGCATCAACGCAGATAACTGGGTGGTTTATTGGATACAATGTGACATGTCCTTTCCGTGGACTGGCCCAGATCTCCCTGTTGGTGGGCTGCCAGTTTGATATATTTGAACTTTTCTCATCTTGGTTATTCTCAGTCATTCCATATAAATAAATTATGACATGAAATTATGAGTTTGCAGGGGGTAGGGAAAATAATGGAAACCTAGCGATATATGAATATTTATTAACCAATAAGATGTTTGGGTGCCCTCTGCCCAACTTCAATCTCTTTTGCGCTACACATTATTAACTGGACCATTCTTCCAGAATGAAAGCCTCTAGATCTTTGAGAGATTACAAACTTTAATAGTTTATCAGTGTGTACGGGGGTGTTATATTTTTGGAATATGGGAAGAACTTGTTCCTCCATAATATTACTCTCACATTCAAAATGCATTAACCATGATGGGATAAAAACAAAACACAAAAAAGACTGACTTCACAGGATAAATAATAATAATAATAAAAATAATAATAATAATTGGTAAGGACCACAACTTAACAATGAAATGGAATTTGGGTACCAAATATGTCCATTCCAGCCAAGCTGTTCTACCCTTGGCAGCCTCCTGATATCTCTCCTTCCCACCTGTCTGTCCACCCAGTTGTGACACAATCACGTAATCCACCTCACCAATCCGTTTGGCAGACCTGGAACCCGCTCGGTTGGCTCTCTGTGTATCAGCCTAAATCCCTCTCTTTCCCCTGCAATCCTGGGGCGCGAGACCCCGCCTGCTACCACGGCCAGCGGCTGCACCAGCGCTGCCTCCTGCTCCGTCCGTCTCCATTACTTAGAAAACGCTGAGTAAAACTAGGGCCGCCCCGTCGAGAGAGGGATGCGAGGGAAGAATGATTCCTGCTCTCCATTAGGAAGCTCACAGTCGCTGACCCTATGAGCATTAGGGCCGGCAACTTGTTACAGGGTGCCATTCAGCAGACATAAAATGCAGCGGTAGATAACTGTCAGAGTAATTTAGTCAGAGAGATTGCACAGTCCTTCCAAGGAACGTGCCGGATCTTTTTGCATATGGAGCAGGGTATATCTGAAACCGTCCTGTCTAATCTGATGTTCAAACAAATTCTCCCTGACAAGAGCCCAAACTGCTGACTCCCGTTTATGTGCGTTAACCACAGCAACAGAGTTACATTAACACTGTTCCCAAACCCACACCCCCCCGCCATGAAATGTCGTCTTTTGCATCCAAGCTGCTCTCATGCTAAACAGCTTCAGAAGTAAAAAGGAAACATAATTCTCTGAGTTTCGGACCCCCAAAATCAGCTTTAGGGAAACACAGGTTAGCCTGTTAGCAAGACGCCAAAACATCAGCTTTAGGGAAACACAGGTAAGCCTGTTAGCAAGACGCTAGGAAACAGGATTCCAGTGCCTTCCAGTTGTCTTTAAGGTATTTATAAATCAATCAATCAATCAATCAATCAATCAAATCTCCCTGCTGATGAGTTCTTAGTTTCTATTCCTCCCATGCTTCGTTACCGATGTTCTTAAAACCAGCTAAATACATGAATGAAAGTGATAAACCCAGCCCGGAGTGTGTGGCCCGCGTACAGTAAGGCATTGCAACCTTTCCTTCTGGCTGTTCATTTGGACCAGAAAGAGCTGGAATCTCAGGCAACCCCATAACAGCCGGACATCAATCCCCTTTTTGTCTTTTATCAAGTGTACATCAGAAGACATCAGCTGTCAGCATGTGGTGATCTGCCTGTGGTTTGACACATCGATACATTTAGGTGGCCGCTTGTTGGGAGCTCTCAGTATCCAGTTAAAAAAATAAATATAAAAAATGGAAAAGAAGCACACCTCTCTGAACACCTTGAGAGTGATGTCGTTAGCAGGACGCTGACCTGTGGCGGTACATCTGAGTGACATGAGGCCGTATCAATGACCAGTGGAACAGGGGACTGAAGAGGGCAGCCCGGAATCGTGGGAGCGTTGTTGCTGGGATCGGGCTTCAGGTAAAACATATTAATTAGATATCAGACAGTGTTAGGGCAAAACCGGAAGATGAAGTATCATTCAGGTTATAATTAGATATCTGATTTGCAAATGAATTCTCCTCCAGTGTGTAACAGGATAATGCCCTCTTATCAGAGGAGGCTGAAATGACATTCACCGATAAAGCCATTAGCCCATAAGAACATTGTTCCCCTCTTTTTAGGAAAATTCAGTGGAACAACTTTGCACTTTTGTCAGTTGTTTTTCTCCCAGAAAACACACCCACTTCAAAGTCTCACAGTCTCTCGGATTTCCACTCACGGCCTGTGCAGGTTAGGAGGATGTGACCGTGCGTCTTGGTTCCCCCCGTGATGGGCTGGTACCCCATCTGTGGCTGCAGTCTACCAGAACCATGATTGAGTGGCTATGGAAAACATTTCAATTTTTCATAAACATCAGTTGTAGACTCCAGCACACTTAACTGATAATAACATCAAAATAATGTAGTCATTTTAACACTTTTAATTTTAATACTAACAAATTTAATCAAGATAATGCCATACAATTCTTGGATACATTGCATAATGTAATATTGGATACAATTCTGTATCTGTAATTCTGTAAATCTAACTTAAATTTATTCAAAGTCATGGCCGTTTGTTCTTCCGCAGTTACACAAAAAAAAAGCTCTGGAACTCGGGCATTGAAAACCCCATAGATTTATCGTGACTAACCACTCAGTTGGAGAAGCTCAGATTACGAAAGGATTACCTCCGAACGAGAATTGCAGGGACGCGCACATGTCCTACTCTACAACGTAAGCCTGCCGTCGCTGTGAAGGTATCTGACATGCCTCGACACTGCTTGAAGGATTACGTTCCATACACACAGAGTAGCCTGACACTGAGCTACAGAATCGGCCGAAGGGTTCACAGGGTTCACAGGGTTCACAGGGTTCACAGGGTTCACGAAACACCAGCTCCGCTAGCAAACTAATAATAATTGTGATAATCATTATAATAATATTAGTAAGTATCACTAAAACACTACCTACGAGCAACACCATGACTTTTGTGATAGAGCTTCAAAAACAATCAGTGTCATTACACCACAGAGTGATGCTGTCTCGTACAGGAGAACATCATTCCCGTGGGACGGGATTTTACGCAGGCCTGCAGGACCACGAGTACAATTACTCCAGTATCCTGGCTGGCAGAGACAGGGGAGGGTAGGATTCTGTGTCTGGATTCTTGTCGGTTAATTTTTCGTTTTCACACGTACCAAACAATTCCCATGTTGGCTGCTCCGATGGAGGTTCCTTAAGGTGCTGACATTTTTTTCTGTATTTCTTTGTTTTGATTCCCATGATGCAGTATTCCAGTGGGACCAATGTGTCCTGTGAAAATTCTGGCTGCCTCTTTGCCTTCCTGTTCAGCTCCACTGAAATGTTTTGCTAGAGTGTTGTCAAGGGGCAGAAAACAACGGATAGTTGCTAGGACACTTTATTTCACTTGATACCAACTGTGCGTCAGGAGACCGTGCATTTTTTTACAGTAACAGAAACAGAATTCCTTGCATATAAATTAGTTGTAGAACAGAACGAAGAGCATCGTTTTTTGAAATCTCTCTCATCATGTCCCCACATGACGGCTAACCCTGGTGTGCGTCTGAAACTTACATATTACCCTGCTCGGTAATACCGCCCATGAAGAGAAGGCAGTGCTTAAACTGAATCTATTTTTGTTTAGTAAATGTAATGAAAGAGAGGGGAAAGAGGGCCTTCATCATGAAAGTTGGATATGGAAAGTGTGTTACAGACCTTCTTTTCACTCCAAAGAGCGTGTTGAACTCCAATTCCCAAACCACCGCCAACAGTCCTGTGGGAGGGGGTGTTTTCACCACTCGTGAGTTAGAGCCACAGCATATCAAAAGGAACAAGCCCTAGGAATTTTGTAATCATTACGTTTGAAGTTCATCACGTCCCAAATGGATGAAGTTATGAATTTTTTATGTCTCCTGGTCAGAGGGATGTGTAATAGTCACTAAATGATTTTGGTGTTTAAATATACATTCATAAAAAAATAATTAAGTGACTTCTACATTGAATTTGCTTGAGAAAAAAAAAAGAACAAACATGATCCAGTAAATTAAAGATAAAGTTTAAATCAAGAAATAAAGCCCAACAGATAATTATATACAGAAGTCCCTTAAATGCATACTGTGGGGTTTGATAAAATTACTTACTTGGTTATTATAATGATGGGACGGCATTTTTTAAGTCCATGGCCAAGTGTACATGATGAATACATTTTCAGAATTAAACCCTATAAATGTGATCTTGTTGAATGATGAATGTTTACTTTCTCCAACAAAAGCAAACCTATGCTGTGTACCGACATTACTTTTTAAATACATTTATCTTTTGATGTTTGCATTTAAACAGCGCGTTTTTTTATTTGTTTTTAATAAGATACAAAGAAACAATAACAAACAGTTAATTAAAACAACAAGTGCATGGGATCTCGTTTATCTTCTGAGGTAACTATTGTTTTATTTTTGAGTTCAGCACCTTGGGGAAGTTATGGATCAATGGCTGTGTATGAAAATTGCTGACAAGCTCAACAGTGTAGGACTTTGGAAGTCCCCGGGGGCTAACACCAGAAACAATCCCTCTGAAAATGTTGTTGTGTACCGAAAAAAGGGGGCAGGGCATTAAAACACAGGTTTGTGTAACACGGCCTGTTGAGGTTGAGATGTGGCTGGGGCTACAACCAGTTATAACAATCAGCTGATATACTGTTAAGCTTGCTTACAGGAATTAAATCTGATTCCTAATAACTGGCTTTGGCTTCTCCCTAAAGCAATTTCCATGCTAACTTTTAACAGTTTAACTTTCAGGATCTATTCCCCGTCCCCAAATACTACTTTTAAATAATCTTACTCATTTAAAGCTGTCAACCTACCAAATTCAAACTTCGCTGACAGGTCCTATTTAAAGGTTGTATAATGGAGTTGTCAAAAACTCAAATCCACGATTCCAGGCAAGGACTTGTAAATTTAAGCAAAATTCTGCAGCTAAACCCAAGTAAGGAAACTGTGCAGTAATGCCTCTTAACTCTGTGTGGGGAGAAAAGGCTTTCCTTTCAGGCTTTTTCCCTTTATTGGGCAACAACCAGAGTTTCATATTGAATAGCTAGATAAGCAAGCTGCACTTTTACTGCACTGTATAATTCAGTTATTTAACAACTTGGGCACAAACCTAATTGGGTGGCATGGAGATCGTCTACTTTTAAATGCACTTTTTAAAATGTAAAGCAATCACTGTGTAGACGGCATACTTTGTTTGAATTATACAACATAGTTTTGAACAGGTTTAAAAGTATCAATGCTGCAGTATTTGTGCTGGAATTGAAAGCGGAACTGTGCGGATAAAGACTTCTCTGTGATTTTTTTTATTTACTTTTCCATTTATTTTCATGGTCACAGATAGCGTCGGACTAAAAGCAGAGGAAATGATTACTGAATTTTAGGCCCCGGCGCTGGAGGCGTTTCACCTTGAGCGGTGACAGCGGAGGGTTGGGGGGGGGAGACCAAGTCCGAACAGGGTCAGCAGGCTGGCAAACAGAGAGAGAGACAGATGGGTTCGTCTGAGGGGACAGCGAAACACGGCGACTACACGTGTTCGTGCAAACGAAGTGGTGGTTAACTAGCAGGATGCGTGAGTGGCGAGGTTCCATCCTTCGTACAGGCGGTGCTGTTGCGTCCTTAAGCAAGAGGGGAAATCACACATTTATAATAAAAGCAAAAGGTCACTCTGGATGAAGCTATGCATTACGCAAAAACACATTACACAAAGGAAAATATTTACTTAAATATATACTTAAAAATGAAAAAATATGTAAATGAAATCACTTTTTTTAATCAAGTTTTACTATTATGTTATCTTTTTTCTTTTTTTGAGCAGACTGTCCTTTGCGGAAAGAGGGAGGGTATCTGCCGAAATCTGCCTAATGGGTAGGAAGCCATTTTGCGCCAGAAGACGGCTATGTCCACATTCTTCGCATTCTTCGAAAACCGTAGTTGAGCTGTCAGTTATCATAAGCAGATATGATCAAGCACAGAAGAATAAAAACAAAACCAAAAAATGTTAAAAACATTGCATACCAAGGCGATAATTTACGTACAAGTCTTAACGATTTGTACTCACGACAAAAAATGCTTAGGGTAATGGGCTATTGTACAATGTCAAGTTAATTCCATCATGCACAAGGGGTGAACATAAACATGAGAGACCATCTTCTGGTTCTCTTTCGGTCTGACAAGCAGAAGAATGACCTACTCCGTATCTGGCTCAGTTTTAGTGCTTGATAGATGGACCCTTCCAGAAATGACTATATCTAGCTTTATCCTTGGCGAAGAGTGTGTGTGAACTTTATGTGCCTTTCAACTGACAATTTGTGACTTACTGACAATGTCTTTGTCCTTTCCCTTTAACCGTCTAAAGCTGAGGCTGAGAGTCTTCGAAAAGGTCCAAAACTGTTTTGTTGTGCGTTGTTTAACTGACACATGAAAATTATAGCATAATTCAATGCAAAAAACTGGTGTCTTTGTTTTCTGGCAAAAGTGTGGCTGATGGTTATTTATGCCATTATGTCATACATCATCCCAAAAGATTAAAAACTCGTTAAAAAACGTTTTGTTTTATAAATAAAATAAAACTTTAAGCGTGCCGAGGTGCCTAATGTTCATGCCAAGGCCTTAGTACTCATTTAATCATGTAAAAGGTGTGAAATAAATGTTGTGTCTCAGCGACCCTGATCACATCTACTGGCAGAAAAGACAGCCCGATGTTGCTCTAGCATGGGCCAATGAGGCATGAGAAGGCTGTTGAAACCAGCCAAAGTATAAAGTAATTATTGGCCAGTCCAGAACTACAGATGGAGCGTGCTCAGGTTGACGTCTTATTGGGTATCCTCGGGAGGAAATCTGTACATCATCATCGGTTTGATTTATAGCTTCATAATGCGTTTCTCTGAAAATGGCCTTATTTAAGTTATTTATTCAAACGTGCGCGACGCAGAAACGAATGAGCTCTTGCACCATATGGCGAGATGTCCTGGAGGAGCTGAGAGAGAGAGGCCATGGCGGCAGGATTGCAGTTGACGGGGAGGACGGCGAGCGGGGGAAGGTATTTACGCTGGGCAGATCCGCGCAGCGTGACTTCGGAAGATGGATCTCCTCCGGATCACGGGGACGGTAACATGCCGTCCCGGCTACAGTCGCGGAGCCTCCGGTTAGAGGACGCGACGGTGGCTAGGGTCATTAGCATGGCGGTGTCCTGACCCGGACTGGCCGCCACGCTGGGCAAACAGCTCTGCATCGTGCTTTTTGGCTCGCTCTTGCCGACTTCTTTAGTCATCACCTCTGATGCCTTACAAATACCCCCAAGTCTACAGTGTGGCGTTGTTGCAACGTGGTGTTCCTGTGTGTGTGTGTGTGTGTGTTGGCTTCCAGTCACAGACGGCAGGCCACCAGTCACAGACGGCAGGCCACCAATCACAGACGGCAGGCCACAGACGGTAGCTCCACTATCTCCAGAGAGACTGCAGGCCATCCTACCTACCATATCTACCCAAGTAGATATTACATTACCGATTATCCCATAGTAATGCATGGGAGCTTATAGTATGTATGCATGATTATAATGTGATGAACGGCGTAGATTGTTCCATAAATACCCTCCTCTCATGATGTGTGTGTGTGTGTATATAAATATACACACTTCTGGGATAGGATTCCCATAAATATGTATTACAACATAAGGGCAAAAAAGAGTGGTACAACTGAACATTGACATAATTGATTAGATCCGTTTCAGTGTACTCAATTACAATGCTTCTGTTTTAAGGAGATGTACCCTCGATTGATAAAATTGCTCTTTTTTTTGTCTTACTTTAAACAGTGTACATATATCACGCGCTGCTCCTAACCAAAGCATTGATTTTTCAAGGTAAAAGTGGCCCGAGCTTTGTCATCTCCCACTGCAGAAAAACGCAGGCCGAGTTAACCTTTAAAAAAGAGCACGGCTATTTTGAGCTACCATTCACGGCACCTGGTCGGGAGCGTCACAAAATATCATTTAGCGGAGTGTGAAAGATCCAGGTCAGTTTAGTCTCCCTGTTTAATTACTCCGCCAGATGCCCCGCTCTCCTGTGGACCGTCCTCCGTTCTCACCTGTTGTGATCACTCCTCGCACCTGTTAGTCCTGTCTCCCTAACGAGATTACCCAAGTTATATTTATATAAGCAGCATATGTCTGCTCATTATATGTTAAATAGAACCTCCTTCCAGTGCCCTTCCTGGAGCCCAACGAGCAGCTTCCGATGTTTAGCTATGAAGAATTAGGGGGTTTAGTGGGTCACTTTGATAGTGGGTCACTTTGTGTTGAATATTGCGAGCATCTGCTTAGGTCTTATCAAATGAGGTTGGGTTATTTAAATGAGCCTTTAGTAAATTCCCCAATTACGTAATTTTAAATTCTGCAGAATCAGATTTATCTGCGGAAATAATAGACAAAGCAACAACTTTATTGAAAGAGGGTGTTTAATATTCATCACACAAAATGCAATAATTAATATACTAGTTTCAATAGAAAAAATTTACAAAGGAAGTGTTGAATATTGATGGAGTTTAAAAAGGACAATAGAACACTAGTATAAATAGCATACTTTAACAGCTGAGATAATCATATTTGGATTGCGGGTTGAGACAGAGACAGGTCCATATCGTATAAATTAGTTTCTAACTTGAATTAAAATCAGTCTACTGTATAACAGGGAATTTTTCATTGATATTCAAACTAGAATGACTATAACTACTATGCTAGCTACCAAATTTGCAAATGTATTTTAGCTGTTATTATTATGCAATACATTTATTTTATTTTGTTTGTAATATCATATTTTCTAATGGAAGTGGTCCCATTTTCTCCATGAGCAGTATCTTTCCCAATGCACACCTGTTATGCTTTTCATTTAGAAAAACGCCAACCCCCCCCAACTGCAACACCTGGCAGTCGTAATAAAATTATTATAAACCAGAGTTTACAAATTGACATTTTCGACTTCTAATCTGTCTGGGATAAAGCCGAGGAGATTACATGTGCCCGGGCCGTCCCACAGGTACAGGTATGGATGGCTACTGCCCCCAGGGATGTATTTTGGATGTCTACAGGGCGACGCACTTTGAGTAGAGATGTTATTACCTGGCAGTGTAAATCTAATGAAACCTGAGCTGAGTGATGGACAACAGCAGGGTAAATTTCCCTTTGAAACTGCTGACTTTCAGGGAAAACGGTAATAGATTCTCAAAGTGGGAATCATTACAATGGGGTGGGGGAGCATGCAAATGACTGCTGGAAGAATAATTTACGAGGCAGTATTGAGCCCATGTGGTTTAAAAACCAGACCCCACATTTTGTCTCTGCTGAACCGGTGTAATATGCTGGTGGTAATTAGATATTGATTTGGTCTGTCAATGGGAATCCCGTTGGTGTCCTTTCTCTTGAAAGAGAATGCATGAGAGTCTGGATTAATTTTGTAAACAGCCAAATGTAACATCATTGTAGCCCTGCTTTCTGGTCAGAATAACAATAAATTATTCAATTGTTCTTTGGAACGTGTGAAATGGGAGGGTTCTAAACCACTCGCTCAATCTGTTTAAATTAGCTATTTTTTCAGTTTCGTGCTTCGGTCCTGCAATGCGTGTGGTCTTATTAAGGCTGGGGCCAATCCAAACTTTGCCAACATAATAATCGCATTTACAAAAAAGGAAACGCTATTAAGTATTACTTTTTTAGTGTCTTTTTTCTTCTACTCATAAGAAAGAAAAATCTATTTAATATAATTATGAAAAGATGGACCAACCCTAATTAGTGTTTATACTATTTTTATTTGTGTTTTATGGCAACGGTAGACAAAAGATAAAGTTGGAATTATTTGTTTATGTGAGTTTTGTTGGGGGAAATATATCATATCAGTTTAGTCACGTTACATTCTATCACTGTATTTATTGTTTTACAACAGTTGAATTTAAATATTTATGGTCAATGTGATATTAAAATGAACATTCCTGAGTTTGTTTTCTCTGATGCAGTTCTTGGTCAGTGAGGTAAATGTCAAGGCTGTTGGTTGCAGTTTTTCCTTTTTGTCCAGCAATGTCTGGAAGCAGTGATGAGAGAACTAGAGGGAGACCGGAGGACATGCCTGGGCCTGCAGTACGATGACGATGAAGTGTGAAAGATGAATATACGTACATGCGAGTGTGCGTGTGTGTATAACGTTAACATCTCCTCTCTGAAGAACACACACGCCGGCTAAATGAAACCACGGATCCGTTTTTTGGTGAAAAAAGATTTTGATGTGACAGAGCACCGGTGTCCCTGGAAGCTTTGGTATCCTGTCTGAGCGAATACACAAGATACTTGTCTGAGTGAGACATCCCGGGCGGATGTAGAACTGGAGTGGACAAGCACCATTGAGTGTGTTTCCTGATTATTCAATACCTCGGAACGCATGACGTAATGAACGCAAGGCATGATCAACACTTGCTACGGAGCTGTATATTTCCTCCCTCTCTTCAGCATTTAGGATACGTTGGTGGATATATAAAGCCTTGTAAATGAATCAAGGGGATTACAGTTAAATTATAATGTAGACCCTTGAGAAAATACCTAGGCGCTGTTATCGGTCTCTAGTTTTTGCATCACAAAAGGTGTGTTGAGGCTTCTTTGCTAATTCAGTGCAGCAACAGAGTTAATCTTTGGGCTAAACGGAAGGATCTGTGTAAACAGAAGCAGAACTAATCTGGCATTGTCAAGAACAAAAGAACCGTAACGGCGGGTTTAATGCTAACTAACTTTAAAGGGTGAAAATTTTGTTTTCACAAATAACTGCAAGAAAAATATGCCCCCCCCTTTAATCTGTAGAATATGCAAGTGAGTGACGGCAAATATTGCAGTGAAGATTTAAGTGACCTGCGGATCTGACACTGTATCATATCAACTGAGGAATTGTCACCACAAATTAAGTTTTTGGTAGTCACTTGTATAGCACAAATTGACACATCTCTTTTGAATAGTTAACTACATTCTCCTACAAATAACGATCAACTCTTTAGCAGTGCTCTTATTTAAAGCTAATTTCGAAATCCAAACAATCACAAAAAATAACAATAAATTCAAGAATTTGTTTCTGGAATGAGAAATCACAATCTCTTTTCACCATCACTGTAAAATCTTTGTACTGAAGTCTGTGGGCAATTATAAAACCAGTTACAAAAACAATGATTGAGTGCTGTCAACATGGATCCACATCTTACTCATGACAAGGAGTAAAAAAGATTTGCCTCGTTCCCAGACCTGTTAGTGTAGAGAAAAAAAGTCTTCAGGGACCTCACCAGCAGCTGAAACAAATTAATATCTCGGAGCCCTAAAATGCCGGACAGGGCACGGCCTGCTGGACGTGTTGACATTACCAGGCCTGGTGGGAGAGGCCTCTGTCGGAAACTGACGGTTTCCGTGATGGGGGTCACAGGAGTGGCGATATAATCCCTCGATGAGTGGAGTTTTGTCAGCCGATGTGGACACCAAACAGCTTCTTCATTCATCGTGTGTCTCCAGCGAAACCAGCAACCTCGGGTCACTTCCGTCCATGGCAACCAAAGTGTGGTGAAGCCGCCAGCAAAATCGAGCCTTTTGCACAAAACGGTCTGTGGCCGGCCGGTGCAGGGGAAGTTATTCTGTGGCTCAGGCAACGAGCGTGATGGGGTTCACAACAGAAGAGCCCTCTCTAACAAAACATTCATTCCCTTCAAAGGCAAAAGAGAAATATCCAAAAGTAAATTATTTTTCAAGGGGAATTATTTACCGATATATAAATATCTTTGCGGAGATGCTGAGGAGTTAGTCTTTTCAAAGCCTTTTCCACTTAGAAGTTCAATCCTGCCTGCTTATTCTTAATTTCAAACCCTAAAACCTCAAAATACATTTAAAATAAAATTGTTCCAACATAATTGCCGTTCAACACCAATATTTCCCAGCAGCAGCCCCCAGACAATGATTCTCAAGTAGTTAGAATGCAGTCTGCTTCACACAAACACAGTCTGAGGAATCTTCTAAAATATCGACATAAAGAAAAGTCATGCCCGTGTTCAATTTCTTTTAAATAAACTCAGGGTTGCATTCGATATTCCACAACGCAATCGAAAAGATAAGCCTTATCACAGGGTAGTAATTAATTCTATATATCTATAACATTACAGTGCAGTAATAGCACACATCTATTGCACATTTTGGAACAAGGAAATAAAACATGCAGTGAGATATCGCTGGAGCGGTGGCCTCACTTTACTGTTAAATCCAAAGTTCCCCAATCTTTGTGCTGACACTGACGTGTAGGCTTTTTGTGTACGGTTGTTGGTGTTGGTTTCAGTACGATCTGCCCGTTATGGTAAAATAAGCAGCGTCAGGCTGTGTTCCAGGGGCTTGGTCTATCTCGCGTCCTGAACTGCTCTATGGTGGCTCTGCGCAGTTGTGACGTCTGCACGCAGAATAAAGCATGGGCCAAATTCTACTCCAATTTATTATCGGATGACATATTGTGATATCACATATGAGTGTGATGGTGAGATGATGTGCTTCAGGAATAAGGCTATGTACTTCTACGTTGAACAGGAAAACAGAAAATAATCCAAGGTTTCATCGTTCAGAGTTCAAAAATGGAATGGAGAGGGAGTCTTCATGTCATTTAATCCTTTATATAATCCCCTATTCAGTGTTTTGTTTCTATACATTCTTTACTCTGATATTAAGCAATCCTTTATATAATCCCCTATTCAGTGGTTTGTTCCTATACATTCTTTACTCTGATGTTAAGAAATTATTGATATAATCCCCTATTCAGTGTTTCGTTCTGATACATTCTTTACTCTGATGTCTGTGGAATCTACCCCATACCCGTGTCGCATTCATGAAACTCTGAAACTGCATCCCTGGTAAAATACCTCAGCGTGTTCAGTGGCAGTACTGGGGCAGAAAGGCTTGTACGCGAGCACGTCAGCGTGAGACTGAAAGTCCTAAACCCATTCTCAGTGCAGCTGTGGCTGTCTGCCATGTCATTCAGGCACGGGCACATTCAAATTCCTTGCAGGCCTAGTAGCCACAAATAACTCCAAATTAGACATGTGCAATTTTGGGATTCTGAGATTTCGAGGCAAACTCGAGTTGCAGTTTGAGAGCTGACATTGAAGCGAGCTTCCGGTGTGTATCTCCGTCAGTTTTTCCCCCTTTATTTTTCTTTTAGCAAGCTACAAAGGCTTAAGATTTGTCCTGTGACCTTCCAAAGCAGTTCAGAAAACATGCAAAGAATAAAACGGGACGCTAGCTAGAGTGGAGCTCTGCAGTTCAGCGATGGAATGAGCGATTTAATTTAATTTAATCATAAAAGGAAAATATCTACTCCATCAGCCATTCAAGTGTTTCTGAGGCATCCAGTGTTTCTGAAGGAATATGATAAACAAAGGACAAAAATCAAGACTTTCTCTAAAATGAAAGGGACTAAATGTACCTCCTTAAAATAAACAGCCAACACAAGACGATGTGTCTTCTTTTTAGCATAACACTAACCGGCAGCAAAGCAGCTACCCACCCAACTTTCATTAGACCTAAACCTGGTTAGGCTGGATGACAGGTCGCGCCTTCACGGCTCCTCGGGTCGCTGAAGTTTCGTTCCCGTGGGACAGCTTGTACGTAGTGTGAAGAGCACACATCTTGCCTCTATTATTCACTCGTTCAGTACGTCTCCGAGCGGCTTTTTTCGCAAAAGCGCTACGCTAATTCTTCAACAAAGAATTCACTGAGGGAGGACTAGCTCAGATAGTGGTTTACATTTGTATAAACTGTGGCATGCAACATTTACACAGGACTCCCGCGCGTCTAGTCAGTACAGGCAGCAGGAGTACAAATCTGGATAGCAACAGTGCAGTCCTTGGCGCCGTTAGCTCCTTCTGTGAGACTGCACAGGACTCAACAGCTGTTCATTACTGATTTTTTCGGCACTCGATCTGAAATGAAGAGAATCTACGATTCATTTGTGGTTAACTACTGTATATACCCATACACACAGACACACACACATATATCTATATACATTTCTGAATCTTTTGCTTTTTGTTTTAATCCATTTAAAACACTCCACAATTAACGACAAACATTTTTGTGGTAACGTACATATATGTGAACAATATGTGAACAATCTTTTCCTTAATTTAGGGTTTTTTTGTGCAATAATGCCTTTAACAATAATAAAAATAATGTATAATATACACAATGTTTACCCTATTGCCACTCCAAGCCAGGGATTGAGAAACCGTGCAACTTTTTTCCCCCCTTGTTTTTATAAACTAATTTATTTTAATTTAATTGAACGTTGTCTTTTTTTATACATTTTCAATGATATGTGGTACTGGACAATCAGATTTTCCCATCGCAAAACCTTTTGAAATCTCAACTCCTTTTGACAGAAACGATGACTCGGTTGGCAGGACAGGAAATTAAGATTCTATCAGCACAACACTGTGACATCAGACACAGAGAGCAAAGTTATCTCCTGGGCAATAATCTCAATGACAGGATTATTGGATGTGGCCTCATGCATGCACACACATACATAATCATATCTATTGTTTTAAATATTATAAGTACAAAAGGTATTAAGGTATCAAAATCTGGTAATTATCTCACCTGCAATTATCTGCTTAGTCTTAGGTATACATTATTGAGTATCAACATTCAATGCGGTATAAGAGAAATCCATCCTGGACACTGGCTTCAGGTCACTCGGACAGGTATTAAGCAGTTGCTCGGATGGCTATTTGATTTCCTTTGGGCCATGAAGTAAACTCCTCTGTTAAACAGGAGTGTGTCCCGGCATGCACCAAGAGACCTGTTCTGCTGGGGTCTCAACAGAAAGAACTGTGGAAACAGTAATGAGCCGCTCTCACTCTCTCAGGTTTCTTTGCTGAGGAAACAAATAAGACAATTTCACATTAAGGATACAGAATGCAGTTTCCCAAGTAACACAGTGGCATTCGAATGGCGGGGCGTGGAATAGCATTCGTGTGTGAGGCTATGCTTAGCAAAAAACACATTAATTACATAACATACAGCATTGCAACTTATTTAAAAAAGCAACTTATTTAATCGTATATTTTTTCAATAGGAAAAAATAGGAAAAGTAAAGAGTTTAATGACTTCTGATGCAGAGGGTGCTGTGTAAAATTATAAAATATAATTTACATGCAGGCTTTTTCCACTTCGGAAAACAATTCTGCTTACACTCACTAACAGGCAACGCATCATAATGTGTAATTGCTGAAGTTAACATCCTGGTTTAGAGGTATACCCTGAAGTATATGCAGTCCTCCAAGATCCCTGATCCTCAGTGACTGCAGACAGCACTCATTACAAGGACAACTCATTTGGCATTTGAGGTGACCCCAAAGACATGTTTATCAATACAGCGCTCTGTCTCGCATCGCTCAACCCAATGCATGAATTATTTATGTCTCGAAGGATGGGGCCTTATTCAAAAGGGCTTTCAGTTGTTTAGACTGATGAAGACTGTTAGGTGGAACATGTGTGGTTCAGACTGAAGGCTTAGCACAACAAGCCAAAGACACAGCACAAAATTAACATTTATCTCCGATGCAAAAGTGTACCTGGGAGAGGATGATTTTACAGGAAGCCCATTGGAATAAAATTTTATTCAATGTACATTGCAACGCAACTAGCCTGGGAACTGTAAACCACAAGGCATATGAAATCATTTTTCAATAGTGTCGTTGACGTTACGCTGCAGGAATGTATAACATTTTAAATTGTGCCGATATTAAAGACACAGCTTGTAGTTCTCAGTGTCGTTTCATTTTAGCTAACTCCATCAGCTCAGTTCTCACCACCGTTACTTCAAGCAGAAAAATGTGGAGCTGCTAAGTTCTCCCTGTGTTTGCACGGGTTACCTCCAAGTGTTCAGGTTTCCTCCCAGTATCGAAATACATTGTAGCTGTACTGGAGACTAAACTGGCCACCTTTCTGTGTGTGTGTCTTTAGCCTGTGATGGTTTTGCCTCCTGTCCTGGGTCCTCTCTGCCTCACACCCTGTGTTTTCAGGGTGAGGTTCCTCCTGTCCTGGGTCTACTCTGCCTCACACCCTGTGTTTTC
>JAOVYW010012280.1:6477-18249 GCA_025775045.1 Hiodon tergisus | reverse complement strand
TGGGTCTACTCTGCCTCACACCCTGTGTTTTCAGGGTGAGGTTCCTCCTGTCCTGGGTCTACTCTGCCTCACACCCTGTGTTTTCAGGGTGAGGTTCCTCCTGTCCTGGGTCTACTCTGCCTCAAGCCCTTCATTTAATAAGCGTAAAAATAAATTATTGAATGAATGAATGAATAATAATATTTTTAATTAAAGCACAAAACATGCTGTGCATATTGATGGAAATGCAGGGACACTGTTGACATATTGTAAAGATCCATATAGCAAAAACATGGATACTACAATATAACACTGTGGCAAAACATCTATTTATTTCCTTTCTTTAACAGCCTAGAACTCTTGAAGAAGCAAAATATTTTTTTCTTTCTCAAACATAAAAACAAGGCGAGACTCAGCGAGACTCCCTGCTTTTCTGGGACACACACAATCTTGCGTCACATGCCTGTGGCTTGGCATGAATATCTGACATGTTCACATCCAAACCGTATTTAGTGTTGATAGCACCGTTTTAAAACTTGTGTCACTATTTTGATGGATTTGAAACACACGTATCGTTTTTGAGTCGCTATTTTGATGGATTTGAAATACACGTGTCATTTTTGAGGGTTGTTTTCCAAGAAGCCATTTATTTCTCTTCATGCAATGATTTTAGTATGTTTCCCTTTTTTAGATACTGAAGTCCAACTCCACCTTCAGTGATCCCAGCTCTGCTGTTCTATGCCTTTAATGGCGTCCCGTGGCTCTGTATTTTGATGTACTATTTACTTAACCGGGAGCCTGGCTTCATTGCATTTTAAAAACAAGATGCAGGAATTCTCAGTCCCCGATCGAAGATAAATGCATGGAACTGGACCAAGCTCTGACTATATTTGAATACTGAATATTCCTGCGGACGAAAATGTGGTCCATACCAAGTACAGTGAGAAAGCACTAAGGAAATTGTTTCCAAAACAACTCAAATATTAGATTTGTCAGTTCCTCTCTATTTTTATTTGTTAAAAAGGCAGACTTCTCTAAACTAATACTCATTGAAGAATATAATTTGAACTACGGATATATTTAACAACGGTTTTGGCAGTGAGTGATGGAAGCATACGGTCGAAGGGAGTATAAGTTGGGAAAGAATTCTGAGATGAAAGCTTTTAGTTTTCCTTATTTTCAGAAGGACAGAAGTGAAAAGTAAACAAAAAGAAGAGCAGGTAATGTTTTTCACAGAAACGAAACCATGGGCTGCGACTGTTTATCCATTACCCTGACAGGTGTATTAAAGGACAGACAATTATTTGTCAAAAGCTGCAGCTTTGCTAGCGAATGGAGGTGGAGGGAAACACGAACCATTAGCTTTTTTCCATGACAACGCATCACCTGGTTTCCGAGGGTTCAGCTTGCCTCTGGTGAGCCAGACTAGCAGGCGCGCGCGGAGGGCATTCCACCCCACTAGTTAAGCAACGGAATAGAATAATGAAAGAAACACATGGTTCCCCGAGGCTGAAGACACGTAGTGCGGTACGTAAATCGATGAAGCCGCAGTGTAACAGATAAACGGAGGTTAGAGGCTCCAAGAAGCATCAGACATCTTTGGATTCGTGCGTCTGCTGTCAGCAGCATCTTTACAAACCCACGATAAAGAACAGGGGTAAGAAACGGCAATACAGCATTTGGCCAAGGCCAAGGCCAAGGCCAAATGAATGACAATTAAACACACAAGATTTAAACTACGATTTGACTGACCTGGAATAGATCAGGTGTTAAACATACCTCAAAGTACAATGGCTATACGCTGGTGGATGCAGGAGATCGTAACGAAATAAAGCTGAAAGGACGGCTACCATATGGGAGACACTAGCACTGACTTTAAGAGTTTAAACATGAGCACACTACAGCGTAAACAGATCAAAGACGTTTAGTGAGATGGATGGCGCCGTACCTGAGCGGGGCAGAAGGGTGACCTGTGTGAAATGCCCAGTAATTTGCATCCACACCGCTCTGCTTCACTCCATGCTACACGAATTAAATACGGAGCGTCCAAATATCACCAAACTTAGCTCATAACACACCGATAACTTGCTGCACCACTAACGAGAGGTCTAACGCTGTCCTCGCTCCCACGCTGACCCCAATAGTGATGTGATAACTTCTGCATGCGGAGCTGTGCGAAGTGGGCCTGGATGGGCGAGTAAGCATGCACATTATAAACATCTCACAGCACCGTGGGCGACGGGTGAGAGTCCTGGGTATCATGCTGCAATCACAGCCCATTCTGAACGTTCCAGAGAATCACTTGGAATCGATTCTGCAACACAATCGCTCCGTTGACACGTTGTGAGAAAGCCTTGGCAGATCGGCCCACAAACAGCAATGACATTTTTGAATGCAACCAAGAAAAATGAATATTGTTCTGCTACATTGATATACAACTTTTTGTATGAAAAGTTCAACCTCATAATAATAGCAATAGCCCGGCATTCCGTGTATTAAATATTGCTGATAGTTTGACTGCAACTCAAGCCAGGCACAACCTGCCTTGGCAAAACCTGCCCTTAACATTGCACTGGTGTTTGGAGGCAGCTCAAGCCCATGACAAACAATTCACTGCTAATGTCTAGAGGACAAAGGACAGTCACGGATCAATTGACATAAATACGGTGGCCACTGACCCTTGTAATGGGGTTCGGTATTATATTGTGTTTAACATTACAGAAGTCTGAAATTACTTTGTACGGCAAGCAGGATCTGTTTTCAGCACAACAGGATGAATCTCTTTCTCCAGGGAATGTGATGTTTAGAGACCTCATCAGAGGTACCCATACACTCACAAAATACATCATTTGTGGGATTCTAAACATTGAGAGAACGTCACCCTTCTTAATTTGTCACCAATACTCCATTGAATCAAGCGCATCATTGTATTCTACAACCTCTGTCTACATTTGTCCTTCTCAGGCCAAAGTTTATATTAAGTTTTGTACATTTACTGGTGACATTAAATTAAATTAAACACAATATGAACTGTTTACTGTCCTGGGGGTTGCATCTGCCCTAAGTTTCAATTTTTTTCTACATATGTCCATATGTTGTATGTGAAAATGCTGCTTTACGTCTTGAATAGTTAAAATGGCCACTTATACAAAGTTCTGCCCATCTGATCTATGGCACAACCGAATAAGCACAAAGTAGGCCCCTAGATTATTGAACACAGAACATGGCTGTAATTGAACAATTCAAGCAGCACACGTGTGACTGCATTTGCCTCACTTAGAATAGTGTATATATGTGCAATATATATATATTTAAAATAAGTATATATGTGCAATATATATTAGAAAGCAGACAGAAGGCATCCTGCACATGCTTGATCTACGTTGGAAAGGAAAGACAGCCATGAAACATACTTAAAATGTAACTACTGCTGAAAACGTGTAGCTCGATGAAATGTCCAACGACTTCATTTCACTTTCAACACAAAATCGAATTTGTCTGAGTGAATCCTCCATTCTATAAAGGACATTATATAGCTATAACTAAACAAATACATCCACTGCTACACATGAAGTCACTGAACAACTCTTGGTGAGAAAAATTATTGACTGGACAATCAAAAGTAACATGAAAACGATTTTAACATGAACTGCCAAGCATGTGTTAAGCCCAACAGACCTCAGCCAAAGCCATTGACAAGAATGCATAATGTCAAGACGTGACTAAACAAGATTACTGCAATTACCATGTACAGGTCAATGGAGTGAGTACTTTTTATTGGATGCGTTAGAAAATAAATACTGAGCAAACACATTGTAATCCTTGTGAATGCCATTGAAGTGATGCAAACACGTGTTTGTCATTTCTTCTCAGTATTGACTGTACTTTTTAGAGACTCCATATTTTGTTTGCCATATTCCTTACTATATTTATTAACTAGAAAAAAATGACTTTTTATGCTTCATTCCTCACCCTGACCTTATTTTTGGACTATCGCTGTATGTGACCATATGTATCAAATCATTACAATGGCGCTGCCCTTGGAACAGAAAGTGATTTCCCATTTGTTTTCCATTGTAATACAGCGGCCATTCACTCATCTCTTCACTCTACCCAGATGTTACTCTCTATAGCTGTTAGCCTACGCTGCTCGCTTAGCAGTTTAAGAGTGACGTGTTGACCAAGTCATTACTAACATTGTCAGTAAAGTTTGTGCCACCACCGATATGTTGGGATACGGTCCAACTTACCACCTCTAATGAAACCGTGTTCTTCATCATAATAATGGAATTTATTGGAATTTGAAAAAGGCTACTTTATATTGTGTGTCACACAAAACAGAATTATCCGTGGTGCATGTAATCAAACACATTTTAGGAAAGCGAAAAAACTAAATTGTTTTCCCGAAGCATGGAAACCCAAAAGAAAATATAATAGAGGGGAATGAGAAAAAATATACAACCAAAGCGAATGCAAAAAATAAAGAAAGATATTTATCTATACCCAAAGAGGGCATCAGATCAGCTGTCTTGCAGTATGAGTTATACTATATATACTTGTTGTATTTGTATACTCTAGCTGGGACAGTTCCTCTGTGGCACCACACATCTCACGAATGGGACCAATGTAAGTATTATACGTTAAAGAGAGCCACAGTGTAGTTCCTTTAGTAACCTTAGTGAGCTGCCTGGCGCGTGAAGGAGTTCGATTGTGTGCATGGTAAATTTAAGAGAGCTTGTCTTTCAGTACCCTGCTTTGTTTTTCTCATGAGACCAGGTTGGTTGAGGAACATGCTATAGTTCTTTAAACCCATGCCTTCAAAACGTACACTTCACAATAGTGGTTATATCACACATCGTGAAATAAATAAGGAGATTGGTCTGTATTGAATAAAACATGTCCCTGCAGACAGAGTCGGAGAAAGCGTTAAAATAAAGCCAGGCTCCCCAAAATATGTGAGGGGAGGATATCTATTGAGTCCAGCACTAATGGACAAGAACATGATAAATTGCATGAAATGCCACAGTGAGAACTGCCGCGATATTGTTGTGTCATATTAGATGTCTCATTTTCAAATTTAACCCCCTGGGTCAACTTGGATCAGAAAACGGTTTCAAAATAGCAGGCTTTGTTTCAGTGGGGGGTGGGGGGGGTGGGGTGTGATAAAATTTCGATCGAAATGCAATCACCTAAATTGCTTTTAACTCACCTCTTGTAGGCACTTTTGGGCTCTTCAGTTGAACATCGCATTGAATAAAACTCATCTCACTGAATGATTTCTCCTAGCGGTATTCTTCTTTAATGGCTCACAGGCGATCCCCCTGTGAGACAGAAAATAGCAGGACTGTACATTACTGTTTAATACTGGCTGAAATAAGTTTTGTCTGCAGAGGCTGCACATCAGAGTGCCACATAAATGTAGGAAAATCATCCACAAGCTTGTTTTAGCTACCTCTGCATGAGCGATAACTAAATACACCACAAACACAACACTTAATACAAATAACGGTTTGCTTTTCTTAGTCATTGCTTTTCTTGTTTTCCCTGTGATTAATATAAACGTTTGAATATACAGTTTCAAAGGCCTATCCAGCTTTTGATATGGTTAGTGATAATGAGCAGTCGCGCACCGAGAAGCCTCGAGCACTTATTTTGTCACATTTGCGTGAATTTCCATATTATATATGTTTAGTATACATACTGAAACTATGGAGAGGGGAACCAGGGGTCGATCATGACTGTCTGGCAAAAAGGGGACCACGTGTGGCCTTTATTTTATTCTCATCTCTTTGCTGTCACTGTGTATTTGGCTGTCTGTGTCTTTGTGTGTCCACCGTGCTGTGTAATAAAATTACACTTCCATTTCACGCTAGAAAGAAAGTATGTCTCTCCAGAGCTGATAAATCCCCTTCAGAGTGCGGTGATGCACGTGCACGTCAGGTCCCCAAACTAGGGAAAATCTGGATGGTACTTTTAACAAGATTTCACATGACCACCATGGATTCCTTGATTCTCTCTGAATGTCGATCTATGTGCATATAAATCACCCTTTCTCCCATTATCCTATGAAAACAGCACGAGTGCAGCCTGTGTAGCTAATATCCATATTAACTCATTCCTTTCCTCTTCATTTGTATGGAACTGAGTTAGCAGCTGCTTGTTCCAAGTGCAATAAACTTTGAGAACGTAATCCCAGAGAGGGATATAGCCATTTGTCTTTCACTCGAGCAAATTATGTTAAAACAGACATGTAAACTCCCCCAATATCCCTCCAGTGCTGACAACGTCCCTCCGGAGCTGACAACTGGTTCTCCCAAGCTGAGAATGCCTCCTATTCAAAAAGATCAGCTGACATTGCTTTGCACAGAGCCAACTCCACACATCAACGACATTTTATAATCTACACTTAGTTGTAAAATTTAGTTTGGTGTATTGCGGATGGCAAGAACTAACCGTAATTGGTTGTGTAATGGATATTCTCTCAGCTAAAGAGGAAGATAGCTGCTTATAGACCAAGCATATATACTTTTCAGTTAAGTGGGAACAAAGGGACTGAACAGGACCACTAAATTTATTTTCTAGGGCATCTGTTGTGTTATTGTTGTTTTTTTTCTCAATAATGCCAACTGTAACCTAATTTTCAGATTTGTGCTTCCTGAAGTTACCAAATGTGAGCTTGAATATGAAGCATTAACCTGCCGTTAAAAGTGTCTGGAAAACCTTCCGCAAACTGGTGCAAGGAAACCGTGGCTCGTACTGAGATAGGGTGCTTTGGGTGTTGGCAAACCTTGTGGACGCAACTATAGTCTGAATGCTTTCAGTGTGTCTTTCTCAGGCATTTGTGAATGGTCAGTCACGACTAGGGCATAAAACTCCAAAGCAGCATTCAATACATGCAAACGATTTCATTCTTAATCATTTTCTAGAGTGACATTTAAATTAAATGTTAAACCGCATTGTTTCGTATTTGAGACTGTTAAGCCTTAATGCATTCAAAGATCGACTGTTTCGCCTCATCTGAATTTTCAGCGCTGTGGCTATACCTTTGGTTTTTTCTAACAGATTTCTAACAGATTTTCCAATAGATTTGGAAATTCCACTGTTCCAGCTAAGATTGGCAGTCTTGGGATGAGATATTTTCTACCCGATTTACATGCGTTGCTACAGTTTCCTGTAAGAACAGTCTTAACACAAATGCAATATTCTCTTTGCATTAGAATCTGTGGAATCATGTTTTCTACAAATAAAAAATCTTTAATTACTAAAATTAAAAAAAAAATTTAAAAGTAATTTGTTATTAACACTGAGCGACGGGGACCTCCCCTGCTTTTATACCCTACATTAATAAATACATAAATCCAGGCAAGCCTCAAAGCCAACTGCACATGCAGTACTGGACAAATAGGGATAACTTAGAGATGGAGCCCTCTGCTGGTGGATTCTCTCATAAATGTGGAAGGGGCGTACAGTGATCGCCTTCATAAGTGATTATACTTCCTGCTCAGAGCTGATCATTGTTATTGTAATTGACTTTACAACTGATATTATGTAATCAATATACTGGTCCTGTTAATTGTATAAAAAGAGTCAATTATTTTGAATGCTATGTAAGACACCATCCATTTTAATAGTTGTTCCTGATACCAGGAACGTTTTAAATGCAAGTGATGTATGTTGACTTTGTTTATGAAAAAAAAAGAGCTAAAGGAATTTCCCACCTATTTGTATCAAGTTAATATGTTGTTTGGAAGAGCAAAGTGAGGGAATAAAAAAGTATGACAAGAACATGATACAGCTGTGGAGCCTCTTAGCTGACTCAAAAATATATTTAAAAAATATATATTATAGAGAATGGCTTGGACTGTAGAAATTTTATTTTATTTTTTTAGAAATTTAGCCCTGGATATAGGTGTACATTTTACATATGTTATGAGGGTGGATTTAAATAGGATGTTTTGAACTGATGCATATATTGCGATTGACATCAATCCTTCACTCCCTCTGCGTCAGCTACAAACAGGAGCATTTAGATGAATTCTCAGAGTTTCTCCTCTACGGGAGCTCTCATATTGCAGAGGGGAAAAAAATCCTGACACCCTGGGAAACGTGACGATTTACGAGAGACCCATTTCTGGAAGCCCTCCAATCCTGCACTTTGAGGAAGTAGAGGGAACTCCAACCTGCAAAACTGAAATGGGATTCCAAGCTGAGACAGGAAGTGGGTGAAGGTGCTCTGTATCTGGGTTGTTTTTTGTGTCTACAAGTGAAGCCCCTGCCCCCCATGTAGCCCCGGGTTTCCCCTTAACATTCTGTAGATCTCCAACCACTGAAGAAGGAGCTGAAAGTCAAGGTGACCGAAGAGACCAGGTCCCGTCTGGCCCTCTTATCCAAGGACCTTGTGAGCCAACTTCGAGAGGTAGTCAGAGTTATTGAGTCCCTGGAAACAGCTGGGAGAGAACGTTACCACAGCACCCACCCAAACCCATATGCTAAGGCAGATTCTCCAAAAGTCATGCAAAGATGCTTTGCTATGTTTCCAAAGTTTGTTTCTTTAACATCCTTGACCTTGCCAGTTGGCACTGGCAGATTAAAAGACTGGATGTTTACAACACCCATAGGAGTTTATGAATTAAGCCACATGTCCTTTGGGCTGTGCAACGCTCCTGCAATGGTTAACGCAGTCTTTTCTGGGTGAGTTCCTTTAAACTGTGTTCTCCAGTGATTTTGCTGCTCATTTATACAATTTTGAGTTGGTCTTTGTCACCACACGCAGCGCAAACTGGAACTCAAACCTGACAAGGGCCATCTATGAAAGAACTGAGGGTTTTCCTGAGTCTCACGCTTTATGAAGGACATGAAGTGCACTACTTGCTGGCAAACCCAGGGCAGTTTGGCATACAAGCACAACGCTTAAAGAATGGTTCAATCACTGCAAAGATGCTTTCCAGTATGGGAAGCAGACCCAGCGAATGCTCCCATTTGCGTTTTTTATCATTTTACTTTGCCCTTCAAGTTGTACACAGAAGCTCCTCAACTTGATCAGGGCATCGTTCGGTGTCAGAACAAGAGGGAACAGAGTGATTAACTGTTTTTAACAGTGGTAGATTTCCCCTACAGTAAAAAAAATAAATTTAAAAAGCTACCATAGAAGTGATAATGGTTGTTTAATGCGAAATATGCATGTAATAATTTCTTCACTCGCAGGTGGTTCGTCATAACCAAGTAAATTGCAATAGAAAACATATGAGGAAGGAAGGTGACAATGATAATAATTTCCACACCTTTTAGAGTCTTTCATGCACTTACTTGCAATAAATACCATAAGCCATTTACAATTTGCCATCTACCACATTTGAGCTGTATTAGTGTATTTCAGAAGACATTATTTTGTTAAAAGAGATACAATCTGCTGTGTATCCTAGGGTTAGCTTATTTTGCATGATGGATGAAGAAAATCTGCCGGGTAATTCACAATTTGTCTACTATCTATCTTAGCATCTTTTATTAGAAGCTTTTTTTATATTAGGGAGCTTTGATCGATACAATTGTCACGTGTAGGAAACGTGTGTAACATTGAAAAGAGTGCATTATTCATCCAGTGTCTAAAGGATCTCCTTCACACAGTGCTTTAACTTCCGATGCTGTGGATTTTTATATATTGTTAGTCCAGGCACTTTACATTTCGTTTGCCTGTCTGAAACGTTTTAGTTTGTCAGTGTCCTTCTCATGTCTCAGCAGAAACCAAGGTCACTGTAAATGTTCTTTATTACACACATCCTCTATGCTGAACGCTACGTAATAAATCGTATTATTTTAAATCAGGGTTCTTTTTCACAAGAATTACTTCTGTATGCTTCTTTCAGTACAAGCATGGTCATAAAACTAGATAAAACATATTTATCGCACTCCATAGCCATTGTCCAGGTCTAACATTAATGTTGCTCTGGTCTTTTATTTATTTATTTTATTTTGTAACACTGTTTACAGACTATTTGGGCAGCATGGAAACATTGATTTAAGGCATCTCAACAGTACTATGTCTGTAGGGGTTTTCTAAACATATAACTCAAATGTGAAATATTCCGTTCATGAGTCAATTCAATATCTTAAAAACATAAATATAATGCACAGTCATTAAAATTTGTATTTTTTGTTACCCTTATCCTTATCAGTGACAAGGCAGAAATGTTCCTCTTGTTGTATGAAATCCCTTAAAGACACACAGGAAAGAAAAAGAGATTCTGAATATCCTTCTGGCACGGTTATCGAGCGGCAGCTTTTTCATGTTCTTAAAATAAACATAATCCAACAGATTGTGCTTCCTGTCTCCTTAGACTGGCAAGGGGTTTGGGATACATATTCAACGACACAAGTTTTACATTCATGAAATTTCAGCGAACCTTCTGATGGCATGGGTAAGCCTTTTCCCACTGGGTTTTGCAATTTTATTATTTGTAACTGCTTGCCAATCATTCAAACTGAGAAAATACATGAAAAAGCACCCTGAAAAACATGAGGAAACCATCACCTACTCATCATTTTAACAAATGTATTTTTTTAGGTTTTTAGGTCCATGGTAATCCACATATTTCAATTGCATATTTTAAATAAATGGGTGTGAAGGTATTAACTTGTCATTGAGGTAAGGAGCCTACCTGTTTAGAACGAAGCAATCAAATAAAAATGGATAAACACCAGAGATGTCCCTCTTTTCACCACCCTTCGCTAAACTGACCTCGATAATGGTCCTCACTGATCATTGCTTCTCCAGACTTGCCTCACCTCAGTTCTGTAAAGTTGAGTGCCATCCAGACACCAGAATGGGTGCGTTTTTTTAATCCAGTAATTGATCCAGTGGATCAGTACAGTATCCAACCCATAGTGTGGCTTTTTAAGCACTGCTTTACCCCCAATGCAGATGCACAACCCAGTCATCACGCCAGTTCTTCAGCTTCCAGAACACTTTATGTCCACGGAGCACCACATTCCAGCCATCACTGGAGCCATTGCGGGGCAACATTTCATGCGGGCCAAGGCTTAACACAGACGAGTATGGTGAGCCTCAACCAGATAATTACTCTGAAAGTGAATTATTTCAGAATTAATCCCGAGGTGCGGTGTCAGTTGTTTTGCTGAGTGCAACATTTTCCCTGCGGTTTCCCTATAAAAAGTGAAGTAGATTCACTACCCTTTCATATTTTCCTGTCCAACGGGCAGTAATCCACCCCCCCCAAAAAAGATTGAATGTGTCATTTTGTGGAATGCTTTGCGCGTAGCTTAATGTGCAGCCAGGAAGGTGAAAAAAGACAAGCGACAGCCAGTGAAGATACAAGGCCACTTTCATTCTTTGATGCAGATTTTGAATGTTTCCCTACTGCCCCTGCTTTTTGCTGTCCTCGTGTGGGAGAACCACTCTCCCACAGGACCATACACCCTATAATTCACGGACCCAGACTCTGAAGGTTGCTTTTTTTGTTGTTTTAATCGACCCGAGTCCCATGCCCCTCAGACAATACCTGGTAACGATTGGGGTTCTCCCCAAGCAGCCCAGAGGAGACTGCCTGGTAATGACTGGGGTTCTCCCCAAACAGCCCAGAGGAGACTGCCTGGTAATGACTGGGGTTCTCCCCAAACAGCCCAGAGGAGACTGCCTGGTAACGATTGGGGTTCTCCCCAAACAGCCCAGAGGAGACTGCCTGGTAACGATTGGGGTTCTCCCCAAACAGCCCAGAGGAGACTGCCTGGTAACGATTGGGGTTCTCCCCAAACAGCCCAGAGGAGACTGCCTGGTAA
>JAOVYW010012262.1:24906-38299 GCA_025775045.1 Hiodon tergisus | reverse complement strand
TTCTTCCATTGTCCATAGAAAGGAAAAAGAGTTTGTGAGTTAACTCTGCAACATGCTTTGGTATTCCAACATTTATTCTCTGGTGATGTGATGATTCGGACCCCATTCCATAGTACCATTGGTACCACCAATTAACCCACTTGTTACCCTGTAAGCCTGAAGAAGAAAACTTTGGTGTTGGCCTTCAGTAGAAAAATGTCAATATCAGGGTTAAGGGTAGATTGAAGCAGTTAAGCAGACTTCCTACCTCATCTCATTATCCTTTAAATGGTGAGGAAATTGTCAAATTTTAAATTGTAAGTAGTCTGATTTCTTTATAAAGGGAATCCACTCTCCACAGTGGGGTCTATTAAAACTAGAGTCTGACGTTACACTGTTTTTCTTTGGGAGTTTACTCAGAAACTGATTTTGCTGTACCCATTTTGTGTAAGCATAGCTTAACTCATTTACAACACTGTCTTGGCTCTGTCACTGACTTATAATAATATAGCTATATTGTTATGAAAAAATAAAACATTATGCAACACAGTTAAGTGAAAGTGCCCAGACAATCTGTACGTTAATCAAGGCAGTGTTCCAAACTTAAATGTGCAGCACACAGTGACATCCCCACAGATGTGATTACTGCTGGACTCAGCAAATTCATACATCAACCCGTGAAGCCACTCTGAAGTTTAAATGAGGTTAAAGTTAAGATCATCTTAGTTACTGTGGTTGTGCAAACAAAGTAATCTTTTTGTTGTGTCTGTTATCTTGTAATTTGAAAGGAGAAATAGTTAAGAATAAGGGTAAGGAAGCCCGTACACTCCATTTATATATCTTTGAGAAAAATTTAAAAGATGCGTATCCCATAGTGCTGGGGTGTTAGGGAAGTGCAGAAGATGATTATGAACATTTCCAGCTCATGTAATTGCTTTAACCTCTGACCTGGTCTATGGACTTTATGTAATGATTGCTTATGATTAATGATGGTGTATTCCCTCAGGCTTAAAAAACACATGTTCATGAGCACTCATGACATTTTGCTGTAAGCTTAAAATTGAATGGGTAAATTAGACCATTTAAAAACACTTGCAAAATCTAGATGTTCATTATAAAGATTATGATGACCCTTATCACAGAGATTGCATTTCCCCTGTATTGTAGAATTTTTCCAGACATTAAATTATAAATTCAAATACTTAAAATAAATCAAATCCTCATTGCTCTTGATGTCACTAGGAAGAGCTTTTTGATGTCCAACAGTAGAAGTAAGATCTGCACATCTTTCTAACGTCAGTGATGAAAGTTTTTAAAATTTGACACGGCTTTCCAGTTAGTAGAAATGAGACTGACCTTTAATGGCCACGCAATATCACCAACCTCAAATGCAATTAGCACTCTAAACTATATCTGCTCCTCGTTAATTCTGGCCACCGATGCATTGCGGAACTGTCTCGTGTTTCAGGAGAGGTTGGCCTGTTGGGCAAATTTTCCCAACGCAGTTCAGACTGATTTATATGTCATGCCATTAATGCTCTCTGCACATAGTTTTCCAGTAGTTTGTCAAGAGCAAGTAGGTAAAGGAATAAAAACAGTTTTCCCCCAAAAAAGAAATTATTAATTACAATGTAAATGTAAAAAAAAGATGAATGAGAAGTTAATCACTTATTACGTACAATTATATCACGCTGTACATGCGTGCTGAAGTCTCGGGAGTCCCAGGCATTTTTTCATGGCATTTTATATTTTATTTGACTATAAGATCTGCTAATGGATTTGAAGGCTCTGTGACAGTTATTTTCACCAGATACAGAAACTCTATTGTAAGTGTAAAGCTGTGGCATTTAGCTATGAGTATTTCAAATGCCTACATTACTCTGTAGATGACTAAGTGGCTGCAGCAGGGCCCGTTCTCCACTGGAAGTGAGTGACGGCCAACTGGAACCGGGCCCAACTAATTATTTTGCTATATGGAGGGGAAGGGGGCAGTTTGCCAACACAACAGTGGCTTATCGTTTGAACTAATGTTCCCTTTCAATCAAGTCCCAGGTATTACCTTAAAGGAGGACAGGTGCTCACATACCATATGGCATGGGATAATGCACAGCACTTCCAATTTCCCCATCAGAAACGGAATACAAATTGAACATTAGCAACTTGCTAATTACTTGGCAGTGAGAATCAGATGACGGTTCTCATATATGCCTTTTCCTTCTGAAGAATGTCATTGTTTTTTTTTTTGTTTCTTTAAGCGTGTTATTTAGTCAGCCGATGTAATCATTGCGTCCATAATTATAATTACAAAACCCAATAGCACTTCACACATGATCATTCGTGTGGTTACGGATGGTCTCGCGTGAGTGTTGCTATACAGAGACGTTTCCTATTACTGAATTAAAGCATTTATGAAAACCGGCGGCGATCCAGAAAGAAAATAATACAAATTGTTTTCTATAAGCCTCTTAAGGGTACAACAAGTCGCATAGGCTTGCATGAATATCCTGTAGGAAACTGAAGTTGAATATGAACGTCGAATAAGGAAAAAACCTTGTTGGGATACAAAAATATAATAATTTTTTACTTCGTAATTTTAAAGTTGAGTTACCATTTAGAGTCAGTGCATGCATGATTTCACACACGGTAGCATTCTAACATGTGGATTTTTTAATCCACGCTGAAATTGAATCTTTAGCAGTCTGATGGTTTCTGTCAAAATATATATATATTTTTAAATCCATTTTTTAGATCGATTATTTTTAAGATCATTGTAGATATAGCCTGTATGCGTTGATCGAAAGCCAAATATAATTCCTTGAATGGCAAAAGCTTCTTATGACTCATAAGTAGGAACATTATTTAAATTACGAGGGCTGATTTGGATTTAGTAAATCAATCAAGTTTCCAGTAATCCAGTACATTATTCACTGCTCTCAACCTTGCTACATTGTTAAAATTGAGTCTTCCCAGGATTCTATATTGCAGTGAAGATATAAAAAAACAACAACTGGTAATATCTTAAGAACGCACGCAGAGAGAGTTCCGGAACTGAGCAGCCTTGTTCTTTAATATATTCTGGCCCACTCATTGAACAGGTGTGCGGGCAGTTTCTCAGCCTTAACAATGTTCAAGTAAAAGGCACTGCAAAACATCACTGCACTGTTGACTCACAGTTGTAACTCGTGGCGACGTAACGTGGACGTCTCTACGTTTTTTCGAGGATTCGGTTAAGCACGGTCAATGCTGTTGTATAATCATAGGTAAAATATCATAAACGTTGCGTCCAGGGGTGTGTCACAGTGGTTGACAGCCAGCTGGCTAGCTAGCTAAAACTATAAGCGGAAAACTGTTGTTCGATAACACGTTGTTAAATGGTTCTGATATTCTCTTCATGCGTCCATGAGTTTCTACGCTGTTTTTATTTACAGCGATATAATTAAATCGCCGTCATTAAAGTAGCTTACAGTGGTCAGCTTCGCTACGGCTTCGTTTTAACTGACGAGTCTAAGATCAGACAGTCCAGCGAACTAGCAAAAAGTCGGAATGAATCAGAGCAATGTACATTTGCACAAATGCAAGTTTTTCAGCGAAAAGCTTGCTTACCACTGCCACTGCTAGGATATATTGTTTTATAGTACTGTGATGAATTACTGCAAACTGTTGGATATAAAAAGTTTTTTAAATGTCTAGTATTAATACCTAAAATAACTTCTTGCTTCAACCTAGCAATGTCACTATTTTGCTGTTAATCGGAAATTTCCAGTAGCACATATTAATTTTCCGACCAGTGTTACTTTCTGGTGGCAATAGTGTTTCCTTTCAGAAATTGTTTTTAAAAACATTATATGTATTGGATATATAAACCAAATCGCCTACTCAATGCTGGATACATTTATCTGCAAAAGCAAGCGTCTAAATGTCACGAGGAGGTTGTTTTTCTGTTTCATGCCTTGAATCATGCGCCAGGCCGGCAGACCCCAGGTCTTTCTCTTCATCACAAGTCAAGTCGGCTCTTACATCTGCTCTGGCGCTTCTTACAAGGGTCTCTCAGAAAATAAAGTCGGGAGGGCGGGGTTCTCATTAAGATGTTTCAGATCTCTCACAGTGAGGAAATTGAATAGCGAAATAAACACGCAGGACTGGCCACCGTATCTGGGCCTGAAAATCATGCCAAAGGAGTTTTGTGACCCAGAGGTGTATAACAATAATAAAGCTATAATTCAAACTCCATCTGAGGTGCCCAGTTAATGAAGTCGGTCTTCCCCTGCCCAGCTCCACTTGTTTAAACAAAGGGGCTCTGAAGTTCATTTCCTTACTTAAAGGTAAATGAGCATAAATCAATTACAAAAGTAAACTGCCAAGCTTTAATCTAATAATCTACTGTGGCCAACTTCTCACGTAATGTCTAGTTGGTCTAAACATAAGTCAACTGCGTTTTAAAAAACAGAAGATACACCTCCTTGTTTTTCACCCTGAATCATTCCCTGATTCGCTCTTTCTGTTTGAAGGACCCAGAATTGATTAGGCTTACATCCAAACATCTACTTCAAAGCCAATGCATTCTTTTTGAAGGCAGATGACCAGCAATTGATCGATTTTGGGACAGGGGATTAGATTTAATGATTTAATATTTTGGAAACGCATCAGTGGTCCACAATAGGTCAATTACCCTTTAGTAATTGTATACAAACTGCTATTGAGTTGCCGTAGTACCAATTTCCTCAAAATGGGAAGGAGTCAAACAGCTTGTCTAAAATGCATTCATGTTTTTTTTTGTGTTCTGTTCGAATTCTTCAAAAGTGTATGCATAACCTTCCAATATGAACCTTTCGATAAGGAAAGCCAGAACGTACGTCTACTCTGTATGTTGCTTACTATCAAATGTATAAGTGTGGTCCATTTATAATTCATCATGTATTTTCATTTGTAAAAATTAGCCTGCAAAGAACATAGGAAGAAGAGACAGACGATTTTGAAACACAGATGATTGCTTTGTTGTCATTTTCCCCAACGCATGACATTAATTTACGCCATCGAGCATGTGAGTAACTTATCCTTTAAAAGCGTAAAAGCAACAAAGGGAGAGCACCGATGGAAAAAACTCTGAAATGTCTCTTAAATAAAAAATGTTAATTAAAAAACAAATTGCTACCATGCACATCTGTCCTTTGATTAACCCCTTCTAGGTTACCTTCCCTTGGAATTGGGGAGAGAACGAAAACAATTGTTTTCAGGGGGCAAGTGGTCCTTGAAAATCTTCTTGCTGAATAGATTCCAACTCAAACTCTTGTGAAAACCAGTTCAGTCTTGCGGCACGTTCTGCACGCTCTCAGAGAGATAGTGACTCTGACCACAGCTGAGCATTACTCACGCATATTTTGTAGGCCGGCTCTTTGTGCAGGAGCTGTGACAGTGCATCTAATGTGAAACAAGCCCTCTTGCCTCTGGTATACATTGGCCCCTTTTCAAAAGAACATCCTCTTTTACTTTTTCCTCCTTGGTAGAGAATGCATTTTGGTTGACTTACCCTCAGGCTGAATAGCTGGTAATGGAAGTCCTAGGATGTCATTGTAAATGCCCACATAAATTCTTAAATTTATTTAATGCACAGGAGACCAGGTGGGAAAATAAAAACCAAACATAAATGATATTTGACACTTGCAGTTTAAATATATATATATATATATATATATACACATTTTAACAGTTTTACTTCTTGGCGTCTTTTAAAGCTGTGTTTTTACCTTCAGAAGACAGTTCTCACAGACACGTGAGGAGAATATCAGAACCATTTAATTAGGCGCTATCCTATATGACTTACAAGGAATTGTTACTCAAGTCAAACATCAATTTTAGAAGAACATTATTTTAAATATAAGCATTCATATATATTATCAAATCACTAAGTGCATAGGAGAAATTTTATCATGCAACGTATCCAATACATTTGAAACTTTTGTTTCATAGAGAGAATGAACATGTTTTGCTATTAGACATTTTGGTGGGGATTATTAAAAACAAGGGATATGTATGAATTCCATTCCATTGTCAAAGACCAAATACTTAAACTCATGTAATTTGCCCATCCGCGTCCAAATGGTATCAGAATCTGTCGAGAACTCTCTAAAAGAGAGATTTAATTCAAATTCTAGACCGAAAGATAAATTCGCCTAGATGGAGCCAAGCCAATCACAGTGTGAAATAAGTAGACCATGGAAACAGTGAGGGTGCACAAAAACAACAGCAAAATTTGTAAAACGCAAATCCTTTCGCATACAATTTAAATTTGAGACTAGCACGGGTATTCCAGAGGTGACGTTGTTTTAAATGGTTTATGTGTATGCAAACGACGGCACTGTGTGTAAGCTTTGTAGAAACAAGAACTCTCCGATGCAACGTAAATAAGAAACCCGCATTCAAATAGTTCAACATGAAACACAATCTGACCGGTATTTTTTTTGTTTATGCTAGAAGATTCTCACTGATCCTCTTGAATAAGATTAGTAGGCTGCGTTTTAATTTCCTCTCCTATTTAGCGCATACGGTAGAGACTGGAACCGAAAGTTAATTATCTTTAACTGGTCCCTGCTTATAAAGCGTCCTAAGCAGCCTGCTTTATCAAGCTTACTTCTGCTGTGATGTTTGAGTAGATTTTAATAGATCTCGATTCTAAGGGCTATTTTCAGAGAACGGCGTTTAGAGCAATTGCCTACTATTTTAACCGCGTTTGGCTATAATTTTGTCAACTTCACCAAAGGAAAAGCGCCTTTCGTCGGTATGTTAAATGTATACCAAACCAATGTTATTTTCCTGCCATCGGTGGTCATATTTAAAGACCAAAATACTTGGTGGCCAAGATATTGAGCAAGGCGCAAAACATCGGGGTGTGATCAGAGTTTTTTCTTCAAGAAAGGTCCCTTCACATTTAAGTATATTTTGTTGTGATAATCTGACATATTTGTCATTTCGCGTGTTTCCTCTTAACTAGCCCTCCTGTTTTCGACGGCACATATACCGGGCAAATAACGTGTACATGATAGTCCTCGTGTACCGGGCAAATAACGTGTACCGGGCAAATAACGTGTACATGATAGTCTTCACTGTGTTATTTTTTGGCTGAGAAACACCTAAATCATTCCTTTCACCCATTTGTCCCTGACTTCTGAAGTCTTTGAAGAAAAGGTGCAATTTCTCCCAAAAAGGGAAACTATTAAATTTAAATATGTACATATTACTTGATAAATTATGAGAGCACTGGAGTTATTGGTGTAGAGCAAGTGCAGTCCATCCCCCGCAGATTTGGCGGGTGTCACTTGCCGTAATTATAGGCATAGCAACCTAGTCATGCCA
Source organism: Hiodon tergisus (assembly GCA_025775045.1). Lineage (NCBI taxonomy): Eukaryota > Metazoa > Chordata > Actinopteri > Hiodontiformes > Hiodontidae > Hiodon > Hiodon tergisus. Next base: position 30,970 of record JAOVYW010012262.1, on the reverse strand, counting down.
TTCCGCCCCGCCCATTTCCTTTTTCATTTGATACGTAGATCATCTCAACATCACCGATTACAAAAATTCATACTGTCCATTGCCTAAGAAGAGTGGCATTGACGTTCTCAGTAGACTTTATAGTTTGTCCTAAGCTCACAGAAAGCAATCAATCCACGTCAGTCATAGTCAAGGATTCGGCAATACAATTATGTGCCCAGTACTTTTTTAAACAAAGATGCGCATAGCACGGCAGTAGGTAATGTTGTGCTAGGAAGCGGTGCTGTGTAAATAAAAAGGGGAGATCATTGTGACACATGATTGCGACGGACAAGAAATGCAGTTTTGTATGAGAGTCGCGGAGACTCTTACGGACAAATTTCACTGAGATGCCTTTACCGCTGGAGTGGAACAAGCTCGAGTTTGAAGTATTAAGACTGTCGATAACCTAAATAAAGAACTTCCCCTCCCAAGTTTCTTCTTAGAAATTAGCCAAGACTCTTTCAATGACTGGACTGGCAGTCTTGTTTTAATAGTGAAATGTATCTTAACATGGGCTCATTAGCATAATTTCCAGTAGGATTTGAAAAAAGCAACAAGTTATCCATTTTCTAATCAAGAAACATTTCCAGCTTTGAACTTAAATGGTACAACAATCTTAGGGCAGTTAAACTATAACCCCTAACCCCACCCCATATGGATCCGTTGGGCCGGTGCGGCAGTAACATTTGTCCCACTGGTTGGCAGTAAGCGATACCTCACCGCTCGTTCCGTCTCCGTTACAGCTACGATCCGCTTTCTTCTGTTCCTGCGAGAGCCGCAGATTAAAACGGGGCCGGGAGAAACCAGAGGGGAAAGGGGGAAAAAGATCTGCCACATGGCACACAGCGCAGACCCGGAGCTCAGTTACAACTCTAATCTGTAATAAGTGAGTGCAGTTTAGTTCTCACTAATGGCTGATATGACGATTGATTCCCACCCCTTCCCCCTCCCCAATGCAATTATTGTAAAATATCATAAATCTGAATGGGATAGTGACGTTTCAGTGATTGCTTTGGCAGTTAACATAAGGGCAATCACAGTTATGCATCTTGCATTTCTAGGAACAAAAACCAATGTAGCCCATATCTGATATTGCAATTCATAGAAAAGGTCATTTTGAAGATTTGGTAGATTTCTACACACAAGACCAACACAGGAATATGCATCACAACACTGAAAACGTTTGGCCATGCCAGCCCTTATTCTTCTACTAAGAATGTTATTACTATTGACATTTTGACAGATTACTTTGACTTTTGACATCTTTGCAAGACAGCGTTTGTTCAACCTAGAAGATCAACATTCAAAAGCTAATTCAGACCCCAACGCTCTTCCAATGGCACGCTAATGTCTTTGTCCCAGATTAGAATACAGGTTGATTTCCTTACGGAACATCCCATTAGTGACCATCTCGTACATACAAGTGCACAATGCTAATTGCATATTGTAATTAACATTAATCTGGAAAACAAGTGTCCAAACATTTTTTATTATCATCATCATCATCAATCTGGTACAAATCATCTCCACACACACATCCCAGCGCGTTAGTCTCAATTACTAGCCTGTTTTTGCAGCCAATAGATAAGCCCTTTAAAATGATTTCACCCTCGACAATATAACCTCATAAATACGGAGAAAAACCCGGGTTCTGGTGGAAGAGCAATCGGCTTGCATCTCTTTGTAATCCCTCGCAGCGTTGACCTAGAGAACAGAAGGAAAAAGGAATGAACACTGCTCCAACCAGCAGCTGACGCGCTCAGGCCGACGGCATTCACACAGTGAGAGGTGCAAACACAAGCATCCACACACCACTACAGAGCTCGCTCTTTACAATGCCACGTCCAACGGTTTCTTTAAAGTAAAACCTCAGTGCAGAACTAAAGGCCTACATAATTAATAAGTAAATATTCATTTCAAACACGTACACATTTCAAAAAATTGTGTAAAAAAAATTGTAATTATCTATTTAGCAATAGGAACCTAATAAACCCTACAATAACTGAACATACATATTACATGGATTTCTGGGTAGAATATTAAGGCCTATCAATTTCACAGGCGTCAGTGCTGAGAGCAGTCAGATCTACACACACGCAGTACATGTTAAAATATAAATGTAATCTACATACCAATGTCAAAAGAGGGCGATACTTTAAAACTTAACACAAAATTAAGAATTCAGATGGATTGTTTAGGCAGCAAGTCTTGAAATGAACAAAATTTGCGACTGACTAAACAATTAGTCTTTAGTATTTAATTTAACAGTGAAAGCAGAAACCATTAGACTCGACAAACGTGACATTTTCTCCTTAGCACACAGCTCACTGCGGTGGTTGCTTGATGAATGAATTTAAATCATCAAAACAAAACAAACCTAATTATACCGTTGCTTGTCCATTCTTGGTCAGTCTCTGGCTCTGGGGGGCTGGTAATACTGCTGTGTAGGTCGAGTTCGCCTGGGCTGTCCATCTCCCCCTCTGCGGTACTCTAGCGAATTCTCGTAATAAACATCATCGTCCTGCAAACAAGAGGTTAAAGCTCACTGAAAGTGCATGTTCTTCTTTGGGGTCAATTCTATTTTTGGATGGCAAACTATTTCCTCACTTTTGCACCAACCTGGAATTGCCAATTGCACATAACGCCTCTAGGCTCACTGACCCCAAGCCAACCTAAACCCCTCTTTCCCGAGCGGTGCTCTACCAACTGTCTGACGCCAGTCCAGGACTCCTGCACCACATGAACCTGCTAATCTGGATTTTGTTCCAGTAAACGTCTTTACAGGCAGACAGTTCAGGTGCCTCCACTTTCCCGTTTAACCTAGCAGAGAGCGGAGAGGGGGAAAATCGCCACAGACGCTCTTACCCAAGAGTCCGTGTAAACAGGCCTGATGTTATGGAGAAGGACCTCTTCGCAGTTTCCGTAGTCGCTGAACACAACCACGGCGGTCGATCCAGACTGGTGCACAGCATCGATTCTGGCCCGATAGAACTACAGGGATTGGTAGAACACGACAACACTTAAAAATACAGAAAGCAGAACCACGGTCATTTGTGTACCCTCTCATCTTAACAGCGTACTTCTACCAATGCCGTGTGAGTCTTGTTTGTCTGGGCTTCCTGCCGTCGCCCTGACAACATGAAACGACCCACGCTTTGCCACTCACCTTGTTATCCTCCCAGTAGAGCGCAAAGCAATGGTCTCCTGGTTTCCAGTTATTCAGCCCATGGTCGTAGAAATCCGAATGTCCAGATTCCACGCCTTTTTGACATTTGACGGGTCCCGACCTTTTCTTTGGCCCAGAATTGTGAAAGGAGTTTCTGTTGGGAGTGTCATCGGCAGGAATTGTGTTTCCAGGAAACGGTTTGATTGGACCGGTCCGCCTGTGCTCCGAGTCTCCATTCTGAACGAGCACGCTCAGGTCCGGCCTCACAATACCGTCCTTGTTACTCCCGTTACGCGGAGCGACTTCAGCATCAGGTTTCCTGTCAAAAGCGTTCGAGTTTGACCTGTCGAGCTTCCCCCTCCTCCGATTACCTCCCTCTGGCCTGTTATCTGGACGGGAGTTGCCTTTCAGGTCCGCCATGCTGTTGGTCTCAGAGGGTCTGAGCTGTGGACCGTGGTCTTTTGGGCCCTTCTTAAAAGGCTGGTCATGCCCTTGCTGGAACGGACCACAGCTTGCAATGTCCCGGGGCCCGGGGTGGACACCTGCAGAGCCTGCATAGTCTCTGGAACCTGATGGAAATCCTCCAGGTCCGGCCAGATCTCTGGATCCAAGCGGCGTGCCTGCAGAAGCGATCTGCTCCCTGGATCGTGGATTACCAGAATACGCATGGCCACCCCTCTTGCCCTCGTGCTGCCACCTGTCTGAGCCAGCCCTGCCGCCGCCAGCCTTCTCGGGTCCCCTGCAACGCTGGGGCGGAGCAAAAGTGTCTGGCCCCGGCCTGGGGAAGTCGCTCTCCCTCTGGAAACGGGGGGGTTTGTCGCTTCTCTGTGTCCTGACGTCGTTGCGCCCAGGATACTTGGTTTGCGACGGCACGATGTTTGATGTGAACATCCTAGGTTGTTGCTCTAGGTGTTTTTGAGTAGGCTGGCTCTTTGGCTCTAAAAGGGAAGGAACACGTTATGTATGTATACATGTATTCAACTGCACAGATTCTCAGAAATCCATCGTTGGTCTGATATACAACGACCATATTCAAAAAGCGCAACTCAAATAGCAGTAAGAATAAGAATCAGAAGTGATGAAAATGACACTGGCAGAGTTTTTACCATCTATAGAAAATGCCCCCATCTTTGATTCTAAGAAATCGAACAGCGTGCTGGGCCCAGACGGTCTTCCACCTGCCCCCTCCTCATCATCCTCCATCCTGGCTCTTCCTCGCCCCCTTCCTCTGGCTGTGCAAAAAATAGCGTTTACAGTTACACGGCACACATGGAATTAACTTTATAGGCTTTATGTTTTAATCGTCAAATCGTGGTCTTATTAGGGCCGCAACCGAACGGGTCTGTGGTACCTCTTGGCGGCGGTCTGCTGTAGTCAGGCGGGTCGGGTTTGGGCTTGTCATTGGTGAGCAGGAAATTAAGTGCAACTTCCAGGTGGTTGTTGTTGTCCATGAGAGCCTGCCTTGCAGCTTCTTTGTTGAAACCCATGTCCATGATCTCCCTCAAAGCGCTTTCATCCACCTGGATGGGGAACAGAACCATAAGGAGGACTAGCACTCCACACAACACACAGCCTTCACAATGGGCAATTACACTAATCTGCTTTATATATATATATATATACACACACACACACACACACACACCTTTGTGCAGTATCCCAAGCCCCTAAATGGCCGTGTTACGCAGAAAATTTCAGTTACGCTCCTAAGGTTCTCAAGTTCTTCTACAGAATGGAAATTAATTGCCTCCAAATAACTCATGGAATTATAATAACAATAGGTTGTTTTTTTTTTTAAGCTATTATTTTTGGTGAGACAGCAGTAGACACCACAGCGGGGAAGCAACTGGGCTTTTAGCCTGGGGCTTCAGGCTCGGGCTAATAGGCTGTTTAGAGGCACACTTTGCAAAGCCTTGCTTAAGCTCACCGGTGGAAACGCAGCATTGACATCTCATCAGAAGCCCACTTTAAACACACCATAGATTTCCAGGCTAAATCAACACTTTGAGTTTCACCAAGGTAATCCCAAAGGCACGGTAGAAGTTCTACAATGGCTTATAACATGTGGGATGGGGGGGGCGCTCACCAGTTCCCGGTAAACCCCTTCCGCTCTGCTCTCTGTCCACTGTGGCTTCTCCTCACGCCTCTTCTGGTAGGATTCTCGGCCCTTTGAGGCCAGGCCAGGGTTGGCCAAATTGCTGCCTGCGCATCCTCCCCCACCGAACGTGCGCACCTTCAAACGCCAGGGTAAATTCAAATGTAATCACAGCGGTGATTCTACATAACATACACATTTAAATGCTAGCACTGTCTAACCGTACAAGAAAACACTAAAAGTCCATTACATTAAGGGTTGGGGCAAACCCAACAAATCCTGCTGCCACACACAGGGGGAGGAGTGAGGAGGTATGACCAGTCACATTTGAACTCTACATTGGAGGAGACACGCCCCTCCCGTAGGCACCGCAGCCAACCGGACGAGCTGGCTGACACGAGCGGGACCCAGATCACAGGGCTCGTCTCGGCACACCTCTTTGCTCTTGGCGATCTCCGCGATGGCAGCAATCCGCTGTTTCTCAAACTCCTCGTTCTCGCCGGCCGTTTTCGCGGCGTTGGTGACCTGTAGTGTCTTCCTCTGGTCCAGCTCTTTGGTGTCCACTCGCTCGGTCACGACACATTTCTGAGGATTTGGAGGAAAAGGGCAGTGTGTCGAGTTTGGGGTTAGGTTTAGCCCTGGGGTACGGGGCAGTGTGTCGAGTTTGGGGTTAGGTTTAGCTCTGGGGTACGGGGCAGTGTGTCGAGTTTGGGGTTAGGTTTAGCCCTGGGGTACGGGGCAGTGTGTCGAGTTTGGGGTTAGGTTTAGCTCTGGGGTACGGG
>JAOVYW010012262.1:10813-24806 GCA_025775045.1 Hiodon tergisus | reverse complement strand
AGTTTGGGGTTAGGTTTAGCTATGGGGTACGGGGCAGTGTGTCGAGTTCGGGGTTAGGTTTAGCTCTGGGGTACAGGACAGAGCCGTGGCTAAGGATTAGCTTTAGGGCTTTTATATCCAACGCATAAAACAATGTGTCGTTTTTAAATACTGTCAATGACAAGATTGGTCTGCTGAATTTAAACCGTGGGTCAACACCGTACACCGTACCTGTCCGAAAGCGACAAAGGGGGGTGGACCACCCTCAGCACCGATGTTACTCCTGCTGTGTTTGGCCAAGCTCTGGCGGAAAATAAAAGAAGCGGAAGTAAGGAAGACGGGCGGTTATTTAGCAGGAGGAAGTAGCTGGGCCAGGCACGGAGACTCAGCTGTCTGGTTTAGTTACTGCTACAGTGCACTTGGCACTTTGGCTACATAGCAAGGACAAGCCATTTATTTTGAAATTATTATTAGCCTGCTGAAGACTTCCCCCCACAATAACTACAACAGCTAATCGGCTGGTGGGTGGCAAGCGTGTACATCTGGATACTAAAGCATCGTAGCATTCGTTTGGGATTCTCTCACCCTTTGCAATTCCCATTTCTCAATCATGTGATCCACTTCCCCGCCAAGAACAGAAATTTTGGAGTCGTCCAGCAGCAGGAAGCCGTTCTTCACCGACACCGGCCCAAGGAGTTTTACTTTAGTTCCAGGAGGGGTGTTGAGACTGGGAATGAGGAGAGACAGCACATACACCGCAGAAGGACAGTCACCTCAAAGACAACGGAGATTTTGAGTTATGTCAGAGGCTTTCTTCCTGCCATTACAGCTCAGTCAATATGACACAATTAACCGGCCAATCTGGCATCAAGTGGAAAAATGCATATGCATAAAGTTCCCCGGATTCAGGTCGGGGGGGGGGGGGCATGATTCCGCTCCTTTGGGCCGCTTAAGCAGTTCTAAAGCATGACAATTCAATTCAACTCGGCTGAAAAATAAGGTTCTGATTCAGTCTGCGCAGTAACGCCCCCTCCCAAAACTGGATACATTTTATGAAATTCACCAATTGATACCACAAAAACCCTTCTTATAAATGTCTCGGACCAAGCGACAATAATACGGGCTGCTCCGCCAGAGCGGTGAAGCCGAAATTAATCCCCCCCGCTTCGATTAAACAAACAGTGCTTTGCCATAATCAAGTCTGTCACGCTTAAAACCTTTCATTAAAAAGCAGAGAGACTTATAGGGATTCAAATCACTGAAGCGTAATGGTACCACAGCAATTAGGGATTTCACTTTAACCCGGCGAGCTCCACAGGGTCCTGTAAGGATTGGGCTGAAAATGAAACCAGAGCTAAAAGCAGCCTTAAGAAACCAGTGCACTCCCAACCCCGCCCTCAACCCCTGCTCCAACTCCCGCGCTGGTTCTAGTACATTTTCCAGCGCCAAGTGAGCCCACATGAACAATAGTTAGTTTTATTCATCAGTTCGGCACATGAAAAGGAACTTGTTCTGCAGCAGGTTGATACGAGGCATTGGACCCGTCCACCTGTAGAAACTGGCCAGCCGCCATAGCTGGTTACTCATTGGAGATGTAATTAACGTCGGGGATTGAGTTTAGGATCAGTGAGGCCACACCGAAATTGCTTTTGCAGAGCGACCGAAAATCTTGAGTGCATTTGTGCTTACAGTGCAAACTAAATCAAACCAAAGGGTATTTCAAAGGGTTTGATTAACCCAAAGTCAGGACAAAGAAATATACACGCACATTACATTTAATCTCAACCAAGTTCTCTGAACCACAAAGGTCTCATGAAACCAAATGAAGTATTTGTTGTTAGGATTCGGGAGCTGAATATTCGGAAATATTTATGGAAACATTAACACATCAGAATAAGCAATAACTAGTTCCACTTGTAACGATGGGAGTACAACCAAAAAAATAAAATAAAATGTCTTCCCCTTATTATCATTACCCTATTAAATTTTGAGTACTGCTAAATCTGAAATACAGAAGTTATAAAGCATATATATTCAGTTCTAACGTGATTATAATACCTTAAAATGAGTCCTAAACACTTTTCAGAGTGCACTGTTGGCAGAAAATTTCAGCCCAACGGAGCAGTAGAACTGCTGAGGCGTTTTCTAATCAGAAAACGCATTCCATCCCGATTTCTTCTCCTCCTCCCTCTTTAAAATTGCAATCCTCAGTGCTGAGTTCAACTGAAAACAGGCGTGGCGAGTTTTGTTCCACTTCTGCAGCGCGGGCGTCTCTCACCTGATCTTGGACAGGTGTTTGAACTCGATACCCACACAGTTGGTGTGCCCGTCAGTCATCTGCAGCCTCAGCATCCTGGGTGCACCCTGGGACTCCTCGTTCTCTCTGGGCGCCGCCACATTCCTGATTTTCTGTAGCTGGAGGACACAAGGACCGTCCACCTGAGGAAGCACAAACATTTCACTACCAAACAAGAACTGTACTTTTAATCATGTAAAAACAACAAACAAAAAGCATTTTTACATTCAAGTAGTCCTGACTGACTGAGGCATTTCTTATCTTTGCCAGTCAGAGACATCTTGTGGCCAAAGCAGTAACTACATCGCCGTTTTATCATTTAGAAAACTCTCCTACACTATGAATCATGACTTGACCTCAGTTTGGTATTAGAGAAATAAAAAACTAACCAACAACCTAGGACAAATGAGTCATTGTTGATTAGCCAATTATCGGGTCTGCTTTTAGCCAACTTCCCTTGGGCGTGTAGAACCCATGGCACCATGCTCCAGTAGGCGACAACAGGTAATGAAATCACGTGGTGAGGAAAACATATTTTAAAAACACAAGTGCACTCAACTTAATGCTTTCCAACTGCCTCAAGCAAAGGAAGTCTTAAATAGTCAGATTGTTAGGGTGCATAAGAAATGGCTGTATATGCTACATACATTTAAGTTGCTGCTGGCAGTGGAATAACAGACAATCAAGGGTTACCTGATCTGACTACACTGTCCGTTATGTCTTCAGAGTGGCCAGTCGCTTTGCAGATCTGCCAGACAAATTATCTAACGTGTGCAACTTTTTTGGGCTTACCTTCTCGACTCTCCCGCTGTTTATTTCAACGGGCAGGAATTTCTTCCCGATGGGTCTCAGGTCACTCTGTGAATATATACACCTTGTTATGTGGCAAGTCTAACAGGAAAAGCCTCCAAAAGGACTTCCAGGAAAAGACTTTTAATCGGCTATTTGTGAGAGCACCTATCACCAGTATGTGTGTGTGTGTGTGTCTATATACATATATATAATAATATATGGTAAAACCATGAAGAGACAAATACACACTTAAATTAACCATATTTAACACTGTCAGTCACATGACATAGCATATACTACAGCTAGTAACATAAACATGTTGTGTTTTTAAAAAGATCAACTAAAAAGCTAGACAAAAAGTTTAACACATAACATTGTTTTTTATTTATTTTTCATACATCAATGTAGATGCAATTAACTCCTCTTTGTTGGAGCTGATGTCCAACAAAGATGTCGACGTAAAGTCAACCTACATTAAGGGCAGTCCGAATTATGTCATTGAGACCGGCCTTCTCCGTGGAGCTGGTACAAGCAACTATTCCTTCGTCTGAAAGGTACCTGAGGCAGAATAAAAATACAATTTTTGACAAAAATGTAAAGACCAAGTTAAAAAGACTAAAAGCGTCAGTGACAACGTTTTATTGCAATAAACAATTAGGCCGTTAGTAAGAAAACAGCATCACCTAGTGGGCTGAAATTGCCTCTTTTCTTAAATAATGCCTATCGTAGATAACCGGTTATTACATTGAACCAGAAAGTTAGCTTGGTGTGCCTACAAACCATTAATGTCAACGCTACAAACTGTGAGAGAGAAAACGATAATTGGAACTTTGCGAGGGAATTTAGGTTTGACAAACACTTTATGCTCAATTAAAACCTATGTTATCACTTCACAAACTAAATATTGAGTTGAATTATTGTTCTTAGTTTATCAGTCAGGGTCTGGGAAATCCACTGTGTTTTGTCTCACCGTACCACTTATTTATGATGTTCACAGGTCCTCCTTGACCTCGAAATATATAGATCAAGGCGGGGACCAAATCAATATTTTGACAACCCGCTAATGACTTTTAATAAATTTGTATTTAATAGCATTTATGGTTTTCCATCGTCTTCTTTTTCCAACTCATAAAAAGAAACGCCAATTAAACACAGTTATGTACAGTGTTGTTAGCGGGTTGTCAAAGTTTTGACAAACCCTAGTTAATCCTTGAAAGGCTCCAACGGTAAACTCCTACAGGAACCACACGCCTTAAAATCAAGGTAAATTAATTGCTAATTAGAGTGGAAGAACGAAATCGGTTTTATTTAATATAATTTGGACAGGGGGTCGCCCCGTTTCACTGATAAGTCCAATCGTGTTTTGTTCCTACAAATAATTTGGCACACTATGAAATATTATTTGAAAGTCAAAAATCTCAGTTATTAACGTTAATCAGGGGATACCGAATTTAGCTTGCTAATTTTTTGGAAAGGGAAAATATCTCGCAAATGTAACAACTTATTCTAACACTCGCATCTAACGAAGGATTTTAGTAAAATAAAAAATGAAAAACATTTTAATATCTTAAGTGGCGAGGTAATACCACGTGAAATATAGAAGCTACCAGCTTATATGTGCCACTTTTTAAAACTTTTTGTAAACGGTGACAGAGCGTGTTATTATTATTTTTTTTTTTACAGTTATACTATAGCTGCGGTAACAAACTAGTGGGTGTGAAACAGTCGAAATAAACCCAGGTTGTTAAAATATATTATATTGCACACAATGGCCTGCACATCCATACACAGGCCTTCATCTTTATTTCTAAACTGCGAGTGTCAAGTTCTCGTAAAACACCTAATTTTACCGCATATCACATCGATAGACGTTTTAAAAATTAATTATTACATGTTCTTGTGAGCATTTTAAATACAGAACTAGCTACCCACCATCCTTCTTTGGTTAGGGCTGAGCTGAAATCAGCCATTTTTCTTCCCGAGTTTCAAACAATCGCTAACTGTATCTTAACTCCACATTGCAAACGCAGAATTTATTTCTCTGACGACGATCCGACATTAATAATGGGAAATTGCTACGTTAATTTATTTTATAATTAATAAGTAATAAATCACATCTGCGTGGTTCTCGCTACTCTTTTAGAAACACCAACCAAAACATCGACCCCAGTTTTGTCATTACGAGCAGGTCAGGGTTGAAAGGTCGTACGTCCGTTACTGACGCTGGTATAGCTGAAGCGAAGATCGCCATGATTGTAAATGGCAAATGGCAGACAATGTATTTCAAAAATCTTTTTTTAAGAATTCTTTTTTAAAACACAAGTATTTACAAACAATTCTCACGACCTAAGTAAGGCTTTAATATTAAATTGTTTTACGATCTAATTGCGCGTAATATTACGACTCCAAAATAAACTTTCGCGTATATGAGAATATCAATCAGCTCAATTACTGCCTGTGCATATAGCCAGTGAATGACCGTATAATAGGAACTATGCTATATATCCTGTAGAAGTCGATTTTTTTCATTTTGTTTTTATTACGAGCCATGTACGTTCTGTCTATAGTATTTATTTATAGTTTTGTTTTAAAGTCACAATCTTAGGATTTTTTAACGTTCAGCATCCATTTCAGTTTATGTCAATTTATATCTATTGGACAACTTGCCCAAATTTCTGAAAAAATGTGTCAATGAGGATATGCAATGACTTGTTTTTGAAGTGCCTCTTTTTTCTCCCTTGAGAGATGGAAACAGTGGACCCAAGTATTACCCAAATGGCAAAAACATCTATACTATATACTGTAGTAGGCCTATCCATAGCACAGACATTTAAGTTTCGCTGCCCATGTAAAAAATAATCAAAATTTAATTTAATTTGTGACACAACTTTCTGCTTATGAATGTTATCCATGGATAACAGAAACAGGAGGGTGAGACCAGAACAAGTGTGTGTAAATTTAGGTGAGCATCTCTTGGAAGATTCTAATTTAGGTGAGCATCTCTCAGAAGCTTCTAATGTTCTGTAATGTCCAGCCTCTGGCTCTGGGAGCGCAAATGATTGTATGGCGGTCCACATCTTAATAAATATAAATTAATTTGTTTTTAAGGGCTAAATATTAAGGCTATATTTCGGGACTTTTCTGGTAAATTTAATACTTGATGTTAATTGTGACTCTTATAATACTTTGTGAATATATAGTCCTTAAATTCTGTATTTCTTACTTGATTGCTTAACGCAGCTCGGCAAGCAGAATTACGTTGTGTAAATTTTGAAGTCAAACAAATAATTCACATGTTTTGTTGGTAACCACTGGGCGGGGTGAATAATCCTCAAATCAATTTGAATTTCCTAGCTCCTCCCGAGAAAATATGTGCCAAGACCGGATGAACTACTCCTCGGAAGGCCAATCATTCACGTTCTGTAGAGTAAGACGATTGGCTGAGCTCAAGATGTCCCGGACCGAATTGTGGCGGGTTTTTCAGTTACGTTTAATTTGATAATTTTTGATTCGGTTTTGGAAGAATACTGCAATATGCGTACTGACAGTTTATAATACTAATATAACGTTTTTCAAAAAAAAACTTTGTGTACTTTAGTTTTCTGAACAATAGTTAGTTGGCGATCTTTGCAACTCAGAAATTGGATTAACATTTAGCTCACAAGATATCTAGCATTCCGAGGAAATCCTCTCATGTCATTGGCATTAGCAGTGTAGCAGCGAACAAGTTCGAATAGAAAATTAGTTGAAGATAATGTGCTAGGAAAAGTTAAATAGGCCTTTAAATAATATTTGTAACGTTTAGTTAGATTGTAGTTGTAGTGAAGGGTACATATGGAGAATTACCACCACCAGCGCTACGATTCCTCTGGTCATGGAAGAGAAAATAAATTTAGTCGTAAGAAGGTTTTTGCCGGGGGACAGGGAGCTTTTTCTTACAGCGGACCTGGAAACGAAGAAGCAGAAAGAAAACCTAAATTTGTAAGTAAGATTTGAGTCGTTTTATGGTACTCGGAAATATGTCGTAATTTTTTATTTTATTTTTATATAAATTAATGTTTTCTTTACAGGGAGTATGTTTAACCATTAAGTAGTTAATGTTAGCTAGATAAAAGACATGGATTTTTAAACTTGGTTTATATTCAATGTTTGGGAATGCATGACACGCGGAGAATATTATTCCACTTCAAACTATCAAGGGCGGAAAAATTCCAGAGTTTGTGTAGTTAGTTTAGGGGCATTCCTTAGGGAAACGCAACTCTCCGGCCAGCTCTGTCATGGAGTCTCCTATCATAGTGAGGGGATTTTGTTTGGCTATTCCAGTATCCGAGTATTTCGTCGGTTTAGTTGCCGATAAATGAATACACTTTAATATATTAGTTATATTTAATGCCACACTAATGACAGTTGAGTTAATGTGTCGGAGCGTTAGTGATAAAGGAACTAGGAGTTAATACATTCTTCAGTTAAGAAAAAGTAGTCATACTTTATGGAGGAATACATCAAATAGATCGATAGGTAAGGCGTTTGTAGTCAACATGATGCGGATATACACTATGAAACTGTATCAACGACTCCTTGTTTTTGTTGACTTTGCTTTCCTGGGTTAAATCAAAGTTTAAAATTAGCAAAGGGATAAGCAGGTGTAATCCCGTAGCTTCTCTGGCGACCTTACGATGTGTCTGAGGTTCTGCAACATAGGGGATATTTTCAGACAAACTCCTCCACCTATATAACTTGCGAAGAAAACAAGGCGCTTATCTCCGTCTTTAATCTATTTGTGTTCATATTTCATGCTAACTTCACCTAATGGGCAGTGCCAAGTCAACCAGTCGTGCTATCTCTCACAACCAACCGACGACTAATAAGCGTCGTCTAATTCTTACCATTGGGAATTTAGTAGTGAAATAATTTTTGTGCTTATTTAGAAATGTGTTCTTAATGTTTGTAGAAATCCCCCCTTTTTTTCTAAGACTCAATATACAGGTTGGTAAATATACAGGTTGGTGTACGTCTTTGGTAGATGCTTGCAGTCCATAATCAGATGAATGATACGGTTGCTAGCATCCCGTTGCTGTTAGTAAACGCTTCACCTGCACGCGAAGAGTGAACTCGGACAGGGATGAAGCACGCAAGGGGAACCGTGGGTGGCGATTGAATAAAAGGCATGCAAATTAGAAAGATGACTGAATTGTGAAATGGAGAGGACTGAAATTTCACGGTGAGATTAGTGATAGTCCTAGAATGTAAAACGATGATATGGTAAGAGGTTAACGAGCACCCAGATATGCCTTCCTGACGATCCTCCACCACGGTGTATTACACTTTGTGACTTTACGTTCTATTTGTGGCACGGAGAACAGGTCATTTACATTATTCATTTGCACTCGGGCCATGTGCTTCTTGCCTAAGTGGATGTACAAGGCTGAGATCTCCCGTAGAGCTACACGAGTCGATAAAACGACATCTCTCTCATGTGGTAACGACCTTCGGAACCTTTGTCACTTAGTATTATCATAATTAAATTGCTGCTTCATTAGCTTCCATACTAAACAAGCCCTGGCTGGTCGTGTGCAGTAATATACACTCAGTGGCCAGTTTGTTAGGCACCCCACCTTCTGAGGGGTGGGGAAAAACCTCGCCTCGTCCGACAAATCCCGGTTCCTGTTGCGTCATGGGACATGAGACAGGATTTGGTGTTGGCAGCAAGAGTCCGTGGACCTATCCTGCCATCCAATCTCCCGCAACCGCGTGACGCCGTCACGTGCAGCGTGGACCGCCAGCCCTGTGGAACTTTTGACACCTTGCAGAATCCATCCTCTGCAGAACTCATGCCGTTCTGGAGGCTGACCCAGTACTAGATTGGTGTATGTGGTAAACTGGCCACTGAGGGTTTATTGGGCTCATCAAGCTGGTCTGAGCTCCTTCACCTCTGACCAGATTCTAGTGCTCTGCAATGTCCGGCCTCCAGCTCTGGGAATACGGTTTTCTATCCAGATCTATAATGCTATACGTTTCTCAAATTAACAGTCTTGCACATAACCCTCGGGACACTATAACATTGTTTGCTCAATCAATTCCTCAGATTGAGTTCCAGTAAAACATTCTTTTCAAATTAAAAGAATTTCAAATAGTTAATTTTAGGTTAGTTGCAGAACAGGAAAACCGCGATTTAACATATTTGACTATTTTTAATTTATTTTTAATTTTGAACATTAATGAACCCATGCATCACATCATTACATTATGATTGAAAGCAGTATATAGGAAATGTGTCCTGAGATCAACTCGGGTTGTTGCTTGTGGCCTCTCTGAAATGGCCTTTTGTTACGGTTGGGTCATGCTAGTTGGTTGTATTAACCTGGTGCTTTCCATCCTTTTTAATGCAATTAGCGAGATTGAGCCCAGTTAGTCTCCTGTACTTGTGGCAGAAGAGGCTGGAATATGGCTGGCGAAGTGGCAGAAATCGGTTCAACAGATGGGCTCCTCTCTTGTTGGGAAGGGTTTGTGTGCTCTTGCTTTCCTGCAGCACTGGGATTGTGGATGGCAGAGACATTTAACATCTGAACACTCCGCTTCTGGCTAAGGGGGCATTGTTTGACTACCACATTAGAACAGATGGGATCTAAATCAAGTGCCGAGAAAACAAAGCTACGTGTTTAAGAGAGGGTAAAGGAATGTTCTTTGAAGGGATTTAGATTAATTAAAATGTAATTACAGTTGTTTATTGTTTTAATCCATATATGCATTGACAGTAAACTAATAAACTAAGTAACCAAGTTACACCTCAGTAACTAAGTTGCACCTCAAATCCACAAGGTGGCAGCAAAAGAAGCAAGGATAGTCACCCAAATGAACAAAATTCGTTTATTATTTCAAGGTTGAGTGGGGGTAGTGAAGAAGGTTTTACTTATTACAAAGTTTTAGCCGGCCACAATTTCTTATGGGAACGCTGCTGTAGGTGGCCTACTTTGCACACTATGCACCACTAGGGATTTCCAGTAGAATAATTTATTGTCTTTTGTGTTGCTTTGATTATGCCACTTTCTTCTGTCAGTTCAGAATTACAGCGTACTGATTCAAAGTGCTGAAATTTGGAGCCACTTTGTGTACTGAAATTATTTTACCTGAAATAATTTTTAA
Organism: Hiodon tergisus; assembly: GCA_025775045.1. Taxonomy (NCBI): domain Eukaryota; kingdom Metazoa; phylum Chordata; class Actinopteri; order Hiodontiformes; family Hiodontidae; genus Hiodon; species Hiodon tergisus. Next base: position 14,596 of record JAOVYW010012262.1, on the reverse strand, counting down.
TGAACTTATTTAATGTTATATGAAATGTTTTTATTTTATTTTAAATTGAGCTCAGAATTCTGTGTCTGGATGAGCTCATGATTCAGCCTGCGCATTGCGGGATTTGTACATGCAATTTGTTTTCATGTAAAATGTAGTATTTTTGTTATTTCACAAATGTCTCGTGTTTCTTTCCACAAGTACTAAGTGCAATATTTGAAGACTTGTCTTTCTAGGTATATGGTTACTTTTTAAATGAAATATGTAAATATTTAAAATTTTCTTTGGAATTGCCTCTAAGGCATCTTTCCCATTTAGAATCAGAACTATTTTATTTTTATTTGTTTTTTTGGGGGTGAGGTTTTCTCCTTTTTTTTTTTATAATTGTGCAGTTGCCTGAGTAAGATTTTACATAATGTAAATCACCTTCTGTGAGCATTTAGCAGTTTTTTCGTCCCCCCCCCCACCCCTCTGCTTTCACTGATCTTGACACGGTTGTTGGGATCAGTGAAAATCAATTAATTTCTTAGCATGCTTTGATGGCTACATAAATAAAATGAAAATATCGGGACGCCAAGCCAAAAAAATGGCAAATGAAAAAGCGGAATGAGAGAAGGGAATATCAGCTGTTAATCCAGGTCGATTATGTAAATATCACTCGACAGTGGGTCCTCTGCAGCACAGGGCGAGTTTAACAAGTTAAAAGGCAGTGCCCAGAATACTTTTTATTGTTTTCATAACCACGTCTTGTGGGTAAATTATGAAACCACATGCCTCGATTTTCAAGCTTTGAATGTAATGCGAAACCTTTGCCTTCCCCCAAAGACAGTGCTACAGAGTGATAATTGGTCATGATTAAAGAACATGCATTTCTTGGTAAACTTTTAACGCAGTTTAAATCAGTTTATATCTCAGCCGGAACTGTCCTGAGACTGTTTGACAGTGCTCAATTTAGACCCAGTTTATTCTTAACCTCACCCAGCTGTGAATATATATTGAAAATTCACAGTTGCCTGCGTGTGGAGTTTTTCTGCATATTTGATTAGTTTTAAGCAAAGAGCAATATCTGAAACTCCCTCAAATCTTCTTAGTGTCCTGATGAGGGAGTTGGGTAACTAAGAATAAGGCCAATTTCGGTGCAATTTCCCTATAACCAGGTGTGGGCTGATCAGGACTTTTGAGTGGCTAATTGAGGAACTGTAGCTCTGGGGGACGTTTTTGCCTACATTTACTCTGTGATGGATGAAATAACTGTCTTTCCTGGTAATTTTACCTTAATCTGTATCAAGCGGAAGGTGTTCCGAGACTGCAGGATGAAACCGATTACGTCATGGTGGAAAAACATTGATTCAGTTTAATCTTTTCATTGTCGTGCGATGGGAGGGTGTCCTAGCAACCATGCTTCAGAAAATTGGATTAAAAGTAAAAAAGCTTGCTTTATATTCCGACTTTCTCATTGTTTTCTTTAGTGAAAATGTGATTTTTGTCACAAAAAGTACGCATTTAACAAGCTAGCTATACAGGAAATGTGTCAGTAGCTCAGAAGCTTAAACGGTTAGCTTCTGACGGTATGAGTGGAGTTTGCCGTATTAAATATTATTGCATTTTTAAAGTTGGAGCAGTACAAAAATGTCATTTTGGAATGGCCTCTGCTGTTTAAAATGGACTTCTTGCTATCTAAAGATGTAAATCCATTCTGTGAGAGCAATAGGTACTTCAGGCTGTGCTAATGATATACCACGCCCCCAGCTACCTACTTCACATTCCAGAGAACACTGCCAATATCTCCAAGAGGCATGCATTTAATCAATTCCAGTTAACGGAGTGGGATTTTCCAGTAAGAATACAAACTGATCATCGCTCATCTGCCTAGCGGCCGCCCTGATGAAGCTGAGAGATGACGTGAGCTCGTCTTCGCCGGATCCCTTTAGCATGTTCTTTTGATCCTGCAGGAACGTTCGGTAATCAAGATTAATGAGCGACTTGCTGCGAATCTCCCCTTTATGCATTCTGTCTCGTAGACGGGGGGCTGTTCTGTCTCGGCGTGTTGGGTTAATGAAATTTAGGTCAGACGCTTAAGGAACTGAACTGAGATTTAACCCATGTGCGCGTGCCACCGTGTCCCTGGTTGATGGGGAGTTTAGCACCGAGCTCGTCACCCGGAACGCGTTGTTGCTACCCAGCTCCGATCCTAGATCGCCTCTAATGAGCTGCTGTTTGAGGAGTCCAGTCTCGTTTCCGTGCTAAACGTAGCATCGGGACTGTTCTAGTTTTCTGTGATCTGTTTCTAGCTGTTCGTTTTGGTTAGATCAACATCCTCACCCCCCCCCTTGACCCAACAGTGGCTTTTGAGTCAGTGTGCCGTAACATCCTCTTAAACCGTACAGAGATGGTCCTTCACTGGCGCCTGAACTGGTTTAGGTCACGCTAATACGCAGCAGTTGGTTCAGATCGGTATGTGCGACACTCTGCTTGGCCCAGTGTTAATCATTTTTTCACATATTTCCCTTTGTCCAGTCTGACCTCTCCCTCTCACGTCACTAAAGTAGCGTTTTTCCACCTGAAAAACATTTCCCGACTCTGACACTGCTGTTGCTCGGTGCTGAGACCCTTGTACCAAACTAACTGGGCTTTGAAAACACTGTTCTCCTTGTCTCTGCATGAGGGCTTAACGGATTACAGTACATTCTGAATTCTTTCCTTTCGGGGGTAATGTGTGCCGCACAAGACACATTACTCCCAATTTACAGCAGTTACACTGGCTCCCAATTTAGTGTTGTATTGACTACAAAGTGTTGTTACTCCCATGCAAGTCCCACGGTGTGGTCCCTAATTACTGAACTGATCTAATCAATCTGTACACGCCCTCTGGCCCTCTTTCTATACCTTCAAACGCACCTCTTCAAACTTTATTTCCTATACTTTTTCTCTCGCCCGTCTGTAAGCTTTCTAAATGAAACATTCTGATCTTTTTAACAGAGAATTCTGCAACAGCAAATGTGTTTTGACATTCTGCTGCGAAATGTAGGCGTGCTTTGTTTAGTCAAGTTTATTCATTTATATTTAAGTGTAGTATTAATAATTTTGTTTAATCTGTTAAACCCAAGATCACTTGGTGATCTGTGATTTAGTCCTACAATATGGCAAATGAGGGGACGTTTTGGAGAAACTGTACTTTTAAGTGAATGTTTGTGCTTATAGATGGCCTTCATCTCAGCGCAGTGAATTTTGGAGTTTGTCCAATAGGTGGTGCTTTGCCACCATGAAATTAAACCTGACAAAAATACAATTCCAAAGTCTTTCTATACATTAAATTTATTTTGCAGTATTGGTAATGAAATTATGTTCCTTTAAGTTATGTTCTTTTTGATTCCCACTTAGTATTTGAGTAACCGTTACTAAACAGTTCTGAGCAGTTTTTGTGGCATAATGGGTTTTAAGATCTAGTTACCTTAGAAACTGGTAAACAAACGGCTGTAAGTGTATGGTCTAAATCGTTCCCTTGGAGATCTTGGGTCCCTTTTGGTCTCTAAAGGTGTATAATGGTTTTTAGTTTTGAATAATAAGCGTCACCGTGATTGTGTTTATAAATATTTCCCGTTCCTGTCCATCCTTGATGAAGTCTGAAACGCCTCTGGGAAAGAAATGAGCAGTTAATGGTGAGGAAGGGGCAGGGAGGCCATTGCCACCAAGCATAAGTGCCATATGTCAAAGTCAGTCTCCTGCTGTGTGTGTGTGTGTGTGTGTGTGTGTGTGTGTGGGGGGGGGGGGGGGTTGTGTATATGTGTATATATGTGGGGGGGG
>JAOVYW010012242.1:17989-30518 GCA_025775045.1 Hiodon tergisus | reverse complement strand
GAGTGTCCTGCTATGATGTGTCCTGCTGCTATGAGTGTCCTGCTATGAGTGTCCTGCTATGATGTGTCCTGCTATGAGTGTCCTGCTATGATGTGTCCTGCTATGAGTGTCCTGCTATGAGTGTCCTGCTATGAGTGTCCTGCTATGATGTGTCCTGCTGCTATGAGTGTCCTGCTATGAGTGTCCTGCTATGATGTGTCCTGCTATGAGTGTCCTGCTATGATGTGTCCTGCTATGAGTGTCCTGCTATGAGTGTCCTGCTATGAGTGTCCTGCTATGATGTGTCCTGCTGCTATGAGTGCATAAAATGCGAAGAGGGATACTTTTCTGATGAGATGGGCGAGTATAAATGGTTAAAACGCTAGTTTGGGACTCTTTAGAGGCGTATATTAAATATCGGAACACCAAATTACACCCCTTTGAGCTTTAAGCTGCTTCCTTTACAATCCATAATTCCCTGGCTTCTTGGTTAGGTTACTAAACAACTGCTTAACATCAAGGCATGTGTTAGCATATATGTAGTATATGTCTGCATGATATTAACAGAGTTGCCTTGTCTAAGCTGATACGATACAAAATTAAAAACAATATACTTTTAATCATGAACCAAGAGCTTTGACAGTCTGTTGTAGAATTCAGAGTTGAAATGTTTTTTTCATATTTATTTTGACAAGCATCTTTTTCCAGCTTATCTGCTAAACTTTTACTCTTTCAGATTTTTTCTCGTAATGTGTTTTGGTAATCTCTTGCATTGCTCTTACTCTCCTGTAGATATGGAGAAATGTCTACCATGCCTCAACAACACATGGTCTGTGAAAGGTTCAAGGTACTGCTCGCCAAAAACCGACTCCTTTTTCAAGTGGGACGAGCCCTACGCCATTGCTCTGCTCACCTCGGTGGGGATTGGGTTGTTGCTGCTGGCGGGGGTCTTAATCATCTTCTTGGTAGGCCAGAAGAGCGCCGTTGTGAAGGTGGCAGGTGGGAACCTCTGCTTTGTCATGCTGGCTGGCTTGTCCGTCAGCTTTGCAGCCGTGATCCTCTTCATGGGCCACCCTACCTGGCACATCTGCCGGGCTCGCCAGGTCATGTATGGTCTTGGCTTTACTCTCTGTGTCTCCTGCATTCTGGTCAAGGCCTTCCGAACTTTTCTCGCCTTCCTCTTTGACCTGAACCGACAGCACAGGCTAAACCGGTTCTACAAGCCTGCGGCGATAATCATTCTTGTCACGGTTCTCCAAGGGCTCATCTGTATGTTCTGGTTGTTCTTTGACTCCCCCTGGGTGGAGCCGAGCTCCGTGAACCAAAACATGACTGTTCTTCTGCAGTGCAACGAGGGGTCGGGCATTGGTTTCGGGATCATGCTCAGCTACATCTGTCTCCTTGCCTTGGCCTGCTTCCTGCTAACCTTTAAGGCCAGGAAGGTGCCGCATCGGTTTAATGAGACGGGCTACACCATCTTCAGCATGATCATCTACCTATTTGTGTGGGTGTGCTTCATTCCCATCTACGTCACAAAGATGCAGCAGCGTTCAGCTGTCCAGGCTTCAGCCATTGTGGTCTCCAACTTCGGTATTATTTTCTGCCACTTTATGCCTAAATGTTACATGATCCTCTGCAAAAAGGAGGTAGAAATCTCGACAGACGCGTACCGGAAAAATGTGCATCTTTTCTCCATCACCTCTACAGACGTGGCTCTCGGTCGCTTGTCCGTAGACTCTGGGAATGTTTCCGTAGCGCACGCGGACAACGACAGCTACACTGATTTAGTTGTGTCTTCAAGCTCGATCAACTCTAAAGACCAGACTGTGGACCATCCACCGGTCAAAGACCCTTACCCCTGTATACGGAATAGGTTTAGGAGGTGCTCCATTTGAAGCTTGGAAACTGGAGGATTTCTATTGCTGTGAGGAACAAAGACTCCACCTTAGACTGTAAATAAAGGGTGCCCAAACATTCAAAAACCTTGTGGGCCGTTTAGCAGGTTAGACTGAAGCCGGAGGGCTCCTGTACTTTTCTATCCCCTTGTAAGCACATCTTGTTGGACACGTAACTTTCTTTTTCAGATCACTCGCTTTCTCATTCCGTGCAAGGCCTGTATATATTCGCAGTATGACGATGCATGTTTTGTTTCCTAATGTCATCTAACATTATACCCCTTCATTACAGCATTACTCCTTCATTTTGGTTTGTTTTTTATTTTCAAACTGAAAGCAAGCAGATAGCGTTTTTGTGTTATATACATCCAATGCAGAAACTTTTTATTTATTTATTTATTAATTAACGTGCTTTGTATTTGTACCCTTCTGCGGGCCAAATCAAGAACGATCAAATTTGGCCCGCTGGTTTGGACGTCCTTGCTGTAAATAGTACATAATAAAGGTGGTCAGCATCTTTGGTGTCCTTAAAGACCTATTATATAGAGCATAAAAATATCAATCAATTGTAAAGTGCAATTCAGCAAATTGAAGAGAACATGTGACATACCTTTAATAAAGCACATAATTTATCTGGAAAAAAATCTGCTGACACCTATTTCAAGGTATTTTAAATAAGTTCCACAATGTTCAAATAGATTCTGATAATTCATTTAAAAATGCATTATTTGCTTTAACTGCTCTGCAGTTTCATTTGTATTTATAAAACATATTTGAGCCAGGCCTGTGTGTCCGTTTTGTAACTTAGAACCCAAGGTTCTACATGTAATACAACATACTATTTGTGATACACAGCTGTGTTCCTGTGTACTGTTGTCAGTTGCAAGAGGGAATACCTCCCTTACCCTCTCTGCCTGTAATGATGTGCGTCTGGTGCATACGTTGGAAGTCTCTAATTTGATGTACAAAGACTGTACTTTGATATTTTGCTGTAGCATAATTTATTTTGTCCCACAATAAAAATGAAAGTTCATCTTCATTTTTATTTCAGTTGTGATTGTTAAATGTACACAGAGAAATAAATCGCCTTAAGCGTGCATACATTTTAAACATTCTATTGTTAATCAATTAATGAAACACATTGGATTATTTATCTGACTCTTCAGATCAAGTTTCAGTTTTTTCTTTTCTTTTCTTCCTTATGATTAAAAATCTATTTTCTTGGATGTGTCTGCAGGCATGTGCTGTCATGTGATTCTCCCTGTTGATGGTTACGTAGTGCCTGTGCCCCCTGGTGGCTCACATGCTGGGCTTTTGTGAAGGTCACAAGGATTAAAGTAATACCTCGACAGTCTGCATTTGCTGTGTGGCCCCTAGTCTCTCAGGCTACTGGCCTGTTGGCTGTTCATTTGTGGTCACGCCCTTTTCTAAAACAGTTTGACAGGAGGCACTCATCCGCCCCACCCCCTTCGAAGTACCACAGCGAGGAGTTTGGGCCTGCTTGGATATTCCCCTTGATGGGCGGACCAATCTTCATGGGAAATAAACACTGACTTCAATGCCTTACCTTTCCTCTCACACCTATGCCAAATTGATTGATTGATTGATAAGATGCTTAAACACAGTCGGTTCGTAGATTAAATCACTTTTCAATGTGATGCTCCGAAACATGTGGGCAGCAAAATTAATGTCAGTTAAATGTATTTTATACACCCATTCCAGGTAAAACTGTCAGCCGGGATTTCCGCCTACAAGTGTTTTAATTCCAGTACAACGCATGCTCAGAAATCTCAGGTATTCAGGGGAAACAGGACACCTGTGTCACTGTGTCGAAGCTGTCGAGGGCAAAGATCCAGGGAGTTTATTTTTATTTGTTACTTGTTTCATTAAATTAAGTTTTTTGTTTATTCTTAAAGTGCTTGTGGTAGTGTATTTTTTGTATTGTAAATACAATGTTACTGAATAAATTTGTGGATTACCCTGGTGTTTGGGAATCTGTGTGATGTGTTTGTTCCTCTTGAATCTTTATGGACACTTAAAACTATATTTGCCATGCCTGTAATGACATAAGCGTATCTATACATTTAAAATGTATTTTGATCAAAGTGCCATGGGGGAAAACATGTACCAACATTTATTTTGGTATACATTTATATGTATTTATCGACCAACGCATTAGCGATATTCTGAGCTGCTACTTTCTGCAGCAGACTTGTTGGTCAACTTCACTTCCACCAATCTGCTCTGTTATCTCCCCCAATGTTGTCTAAACTTAGATCAAGAGGGCCCGTTGGAGTGTACGACAGCAGTATCTATAAAAAGGCACCTGAAAACAGCCCCGCTTACCTTGATAAGCTTAAAGTCTTACCCGTGTGCAAGTTTTTTTTCTTTTTCTTTAACGTGACATCTGTGCACTCTGAGCAGTGTACTCAAATCCCCTTTAATCCTTTCAGCTGTCCACTTCTCTTGGATGGTAGGACACTGCGTTTTGGTGTTGTGCAAGCTGTGAGCCACAGAAATTTTCTCCATTGAAAAACAAACACCTGGATTTACCGGTTTGTAAGGTAGGCTAGCGATAGGGTGGAGGGAGAGAAAGAGGCTTTCAGACTGGATTTTTTTCAGGGGGGTTTCCAGGTCTCTATTGTTGTTGAGGGTTTTTTTTTCCAACCTGGACCCGTTTAGCAACCAGACCCATATGACAATGACAGGTGCTTCTGGTGGATACAAATTGGTGCCCTCCTTCCTCTGTGACTGCTGTCACACAAACCTGGTGGGATACTACCATCACGCGTATTAATGCTTTTAATTTCTTAATATTTTTAATAATAAGAGAACTGACTCTCGGAGCACACAGCGATGGGCTGCTCCCCGTCTAAGGGGCAGCGCTTGTCCGGAGTACAAAGTCCAATCAGCAGGGGGAGGACGTTGCTACCGGGATTGCAAGAGGGCAATGGGGAGTCGCAGTCTGAAGATGCAGGAAGCGGGGGCTCCTCCAGTCCAGGAGAGACTGATGGAGAAACCTGTGAGAAAGGCGGAGGTGCGGTGAGGAAATCGGTTGTTCAGCTGAAATCTGTTGTCTTTTCTCAAAATGAGACGCCTCTCAATGAAACACGATCATCGGGTGGCAGGCCTTCAATGGATGAAGCAAACAGGGACGGTATTGTTTCAGAAAAATTGTGCACTAAGGAAATTGAAATCAGCATGGTCTTACAGAGGAAAGATCCACAAGGGGACGTCACAGAGGACAAACAAGGTAAAAAGGTTGGGAGAAAGTCTAGAAAAAGTAAAGGAACTAAGCAGAGCAAAAAGAAAGACAAGGAGAAAAAAACTCCTGCCAGCGAAATAAAAGTGGACTTCCCAGAGCCTCTGGTAAAAGCTCATCATGCTGCTTACGCCTACCTAAATCCCAGCATCACCAAATACGAGGTTCTGCTGGGGCTGCTGGAGCAGGCGGCCCAGACTCAACACGCTCTTCAGCCGATGGTGGCCTTCATGGCTCTACGCTATGAGGAGGTTAACCAGGTGCTGGAGGAAATAGCTAACCAGGGTGAAAGACTATTGAAGGAGAATGGAGAACATCTGGCCTGGCCGTGCCCCCAGAAGAAAATTGCTACCACCCCTGCCAAAACCAGCAATGTCTCAACCCCTGCTGAGCCGCCCCCAGACTTGCTTCAGCAGCTGCTTCAGTACACCACCCAGCGGATGCGTCTCGTGAGTCACTCAGTCGGTGGCATTGGAGACTCTGCGCTGGAGGAGGGAGTAGAGTATTTTTCCTCGATCTGTGAGCTACTGGAAGAGAAACTGAAGGCCAAGCGGGTGATGGAGGCTAGGTTGACTCAAATTCTGACGCGCATCGAGGCGGCTGCTCTTCGCAAGCCTGGTCCTGAGGACTCAACCCTGTTCAGTGAGGACAGTGGCATTGGCGCAGAAAGTGAGTCCCTAGCCGGGTCCGAGCGCCGACGCGGGAGCTGGGAGTCCACAGGAACCATTCGGGCCACACTCAGTGATCGCAATACCACCCCAGCTAAGCAAAGGCCATTCAGATGCAGGAAAGCGAGCACAAGTCTATCCCTAAATTCTGTGGACTCCACCTGCACCATTACTGCTAACGAGCTGAGAGACACTGAGTCTCTATTGGGCTCGGCCTCTCTGGACGACGGTGAAGAGGATGAAGGGGAGGACGAGGACGACGAAGAGGACGAAGGTGATGCAAGAGACAGGAGACGGTCAAACTCATCCCCGCCTGATTCGCGCCAGGTGCCCTGCCGCATGCCGTCGAGGCGCATTGAGAACCCCCAAAATGTAGAGATGACTCTCAAGATGAAAGATGCTATCAGCGGACGGATCAACTTTGTCCCTTCACAGCGTCCTGTCATGAAAGCCAAACAGGTGGACAACTCTGGAACTGTTGCTCCCCAGTGGACAGAGGAAGAACAGAGGCAGCCCAAACGGCCCCAGACTGCAGTCCCCATGAGAGGGACAAGGAGAAAGGCCTCAGTGATTAAACAGCGGCGTTCCCGCTCTGCTGAATCTCTGCGCAGCAAAGCGGAGGACCCCACTTTGCTGGAACTGGAAAGGACGCAGAAGGATTTGAGTGAACGGTTGGAAAGAATGATTGCAGGAGGGGCAGATGAGAATGACAAAGGGATGCCCCCAAAAAGAGGAGCACTGAAGTCGCTCCAGGTAGTTAGGTCTTCAGACTCAGGTGGTCATCTGCAATCTTCTGTGTCTCAAAACCCCAGTATCTTTCCCAGCCAAGGCAAGTCAGGGCTGAGGAGACACTCTTCTGGAGAAAAGGGTTCGGAGGAGGAAGAGAAGAAGAAGAAAGAAAAGAAAGCAGGGAAAGGGCCTTTTCGGGCAGCCCCACCGCCCAGTACCCCTCTGCTGTTGGAAGAGCAGCCTGTGCCATCCAATGGGGGTAAAAACTCTGTCAAAAGGCTCATTGACACCTTCAGCCAAGGGGTGGAAGAGAAGCAAAACCAAGGATCTTCTAGGCTGCTTGGACCGCTTAGAGGGGTCAGAAAATGTGGCATCCCGATCATACCTGGTCTTGAGGATGTGCTCATAAATGAAAACAACAACAGCAGCTTTGTAGTAGAATCTATAGCTTCTGACAGAACAGAGGACTTGGATTTAGACAACTTGCCACCGCCTCCTCTGGAGGTCTTGATGGACAAATCATTTGAGCGTGCACAGATAGCCTCTGCTGGTGACAACGGAGATGATATTGCAAGCAAGGGTCGCTCTCCTCAGCTTCAGAGGACCACGGTCTCCCAGAGGCTGCGTGCCTCCGTGCAGCCGGCTACAGTCCTGCCTAGTCGCAGAAGCGTCCGGCGTGGCCCCCTGTGTGCTCCTTCCGCCCATCCAGTCCACCAGGAAGCTATGGTGAGCTCCCAGAGTTTACAGCCTGAGGCTATCCCCCAAAGCGAGGAGGCAGCCACTCTGTACAAGCAAGCCCGAAAGATCATCCACTTGCGTCATGCCGAGTCACCCTCAGAGAAACCCCATCTCGAGGCAGGAACTGGAAAACCCTCACCCACGAGAACTGGGCAGGGCGGAAAACGGGTCGCTAATAACCCCTCTGAGTCAGTGCCTTCCACTCCGTGTGCCAACAGCCAACCACCATCCACTCCACCTGCTTCAAGAGCTCGCATGTTGCCTTCCACCCCCTCCAACCCTTCTTCGCAACACCGTCGACTCCCTAGTCCCTCTGTTGTCAGACGACAGGCCACGCCCCCTTCCTCGACCAGTCCAGCCGCTGCTCAGGAACTTCCCACCCCGCCACCTGCTCAGAGGAGGCTCCCCAGCCCCCCTCAAGCCCACAAGGCTATCATTCCCCCAAGTTCACAATGGAAGGCTCCAAGTCCTCCTACCGTGAAACGCGAGGTGACCCCCAATTCAGCCAATTCCGCCTCATATACCTTCAAGAGTCCCTCTCCCCCAGCGTCCCCTCGGGTACAGAGATGGATGCGGGACAACAGCAGAGAAGAAACGTCGTCCTCCATCACCCGCATATTCAGCAACGTCCGCTCCGTTTTCTGCCCAGCCTCGCCTTCTCTGTTTGAGGCTCAACCCTGCCCGGTGCCTCAGCCTCCTCAGGCCTGGGCTTCCACCAGTGGTTGTGTGCTTCCAAGGCCCTGGGGCGAGGCCTGTCGTGGAAGGCTGCCCATGTCAGTGCGAGGACCCCAGCCCTTCATCAGACGCAGCCAATCCGACCGGCGACCTAGCTCCAATCCGCCTTCTCGGACACCCAGTAGCTCAGTAGCCCAGAGCTGTGGAAGTGAGCCTGCCCTCAGCATACAGGGGTAAGAGTGGATTTTCTTCATCTTTTTCCCCCATCAGACTCTCGGTGAGATATTATGTAGGAATAATGGAACACTAATGATTTGATTCCTGTCAATGATTCATTCTAATAGCGTTTAAGCTATTCTTTGTTCTTCTCTCCGTTTTAAAATGGTATTTTACAATGACTTCCATTTTCATCAGAAAAACTACTTTCAGGTAATGAGGAAAGTCAAAGTCATTTCCAAATAATTGTTATTACATACAATACATACTATTGTGGTATTATAATCAGTATTGGTTTCTGTATGTCATTGCATTTGGTGGCCTACATGTCATTTCTGTCTGTCATGACTTAACATACCTTATTTCGCTCTGCACACTGAGAAATGAAGACAGCTTTATGATTTCAATACGAGAGCAGTGGACAGCCTCAGATCTTGTCTTTAACTCAATTATTTTCAAGTTTAGAAAATGTCAACCTGAAAAGGATACTGATTCTAATGTCCAAAGTATGGATTCCTCAGTACTTCATTTTTAATTCATGGTTAAAAACAGTCCTGTTACCGTGCTGACTCTTGAATGTTGCATGGAATTCTAAACTTGTGTTCCTGTGCGTTTTACTTTCAATGTGGGAAACGTTTCAGACCTTATTTTTACCTATTTGTTCTTGCACAATGAAAATATGCATAAGGGTTACACACTGAGAAAAAAAGGGGTCCTGCTTCAGGAGATGAAGTGGGTCAAGGTGTTTAAATACTTAAACCCCTCGCTGCGATATCTTGTCAGAGAGACAAAGCAAAGGCAGCTCGTGGAGGGTGACGATGATATCTTATATGATTCTTAATACATAAAAGATATTCTTCATCACAAAAAATGGAGGTGAAAACGATTAGAGAACGAGAGTTGCGTGGAAAGCGCGCGAATAAAACTTCTTTTAAGAAGCCAATCTAATTTTCCCCTGAACGAGAATGATGAAGAAACACAAAAGCCTGTAGGAAGGAAAACAAGAGAATTCTGTGGATACTCCACAACCCTCCATACTATAAAACATCTTGTTCATCAAGCTCTGCCTGATCTCTTGCAAAAAGTAGAAAAGTAGAAAAAGTACCAAATTCCTCATCAATGAAAGCAGTTTTCATGATGTGGAAATTATTTAACTGCAATAAAATGTGTTTTTATAGCTAAGCTAAATTTTGGTATTCTGAAAATTAAAATATAATATTATTTAATAAAGGTTAAGATTTGGCAACACTTTACGTTAAATGTCTCTGAGCACTGTGTACTTACATAGTGATCCTTGTGAGTGTACAATTTAATACAAATAGATCTAGATGAAAGTGTTACCAATTAAGCAAAGTGTAACTATGCATAAATATGCAGTAACTACTTTGTAAATACTCTGTATTTTGAGACACTTAATGTAAAAGTTAAACCATATATTTTATTTTATTGTTAATAAAATGGTATTCTCAGACATGTATTACGATGTGCCTAATCTTCTGGTTTAGGTGTGTGAGTGTGTTTGTGTGAGGTATCCTTATTAGTGTGTCACACAAAAACATGTTTAAGATCAATGTCTTCCCTAAATCTGCTGAAGGAAAACTTTCAATATCAACTTAAATGTCAGAAAAAGTGATCATATTACTTAGAGGGCACCAAAAAGTTTTTTTTAATTATTATTATTTTTTATCCACAAGCCACTTATCCAATTATGGAACAATACCTCACAAGAGGAAGGTAAACTGGTTGGACATATCCTTCATAGATAAGTCTCTCTGACTCACTGTGGCTGAATGGCCCTGTGTGATCCGATGCTAGCTAACCAGCTGCATTTTCCATAATCCACTCTCGGACCATTCTAATCCCCCTCCATGTTTCCCCTTTAGGCTTGAGGACGGGCCTGCCAGAGAAGAGGCGCCATTGGACAGCCCATTTCTAAGAGCTGCCAATCGGTCCAACTCCCACCCAGACTTGTGCATTGTGGGACAGGCCTTACACCGTGAATGAGGGGGGTGATGGTGCACCGAATTATGGATTACAGGCGGTTCAAATGTATTTTTTCCTCTTGAAGGAAGTGAAGCACTGATTAAGAAAAAGCCTCTGTAAACATGGTACCACTCCAGACAGTCGGAGCCCTAGAGTGCTGATTGGTATTTTCCATAAGAATGAACTTCAAGAACAGAAGTTGTCATTGTCAATGTTTTCACTGTGTTGTCACTGTGACTTCACTGTGAGATTTATGTCATGTCGTTACTTTTTAAAATATTTTTATAAAATCAATGGTACATTCTGGTACAATTCTTTTTTGTTAATATTACTTATTACAGGAGTACATGTTTACATTAATACTAATGAACTAATTTAGTTGTGAGCCTTTTTTCAAAACCTATATTATATATATATATATTTTTAAATATTTGAAATATGAAAACTGGCAAATCAATGTACTGGTAACTGATCCTTCGTTCCTTCATTATATGGCGCCATTGGGTTGTATGCTAATTTATAAGATTTACCTATAAAAGTAATAAGTAATGTAAGTCTTTTTTGTTTGCCATGCATTGAGCTAACTGAACCACATATATGTATTTACACTACTCACTACTGTGCATTTATACATGCATTTACACACATTCATATATAACTATTTTATTATTTATTATTTATTTTTATTCTTTATTCTTCATTTAATATTGTGAGGTGGGTTGCCTTTTTAGTAACCCTAGATATACAGGCTCAGTGCAATTCCATCAGTGATTTCCAAATCTGAATCTTTTTAAATTACTTTTTTTTTTATCTTTTAAAAGCCTTTTCTTCCAAATAAAAGCATGCAATAAAGTCTGCATAACTTTTTTGTATTACAAAAAAGTATTACAAATTAGCAACTGACTAAATTAGCAAATATGTCTGCGCCAACCCGCGTTATCGCTAGCGTCGTCATGAAAATAGACCCTTTAGTCTGTATTCAACAAATGTGTACAAATGGTACAAACGACTTCTTGTAAATGTTCCTACTGGCTTATGGCACTCTAAAACGTTGACTTGAAGAGAGCAGTTCAAACAGCGGATGTATTTTGAGGACGGAGCTATCAGAAATGTCACAAAGTTTGCAGTTTGCCAATCATCACGATGGTATACCTAGATTCGGCGATCGCAAAACACACGCACACCAGTTGTGGTTAAACTAAAGTCAAAAATGTGCTTACACTACTCCTCTGTATTTGTGCTGGGCCTTAGCGAGCCACATGGTACCTACTTTTTAGTAGAAACAGATGCCTCCAACAAGGGCAAATAAAAATACCAGACTTCTGTGAACAGACAGAGGAGAGCACTGATGTCCTGCTTCGAAAGCTTACTGAACAAAACAAAGCGCATGTCTGCTCTGTGTCAGCGGTAGCCACGGTAAAAAGCACAATGAGGAGGGCTTGGTCACAAACAGCCCAAGTTGCATACAGTGCAGAGCAAAACATGCCTCTAACTAATGAGCTGATGTGGAGAATATAGGGCTTTTAACCATTTCAGTTGCTCTGCAAAGAGCACTGACACCACAGGAACTCTGACCACTCTACACTACTGCTCTGCGTTGCCACATGCTGGTTGTGTCTCGTCAACAGTTGGCCAGCTGTGAGGAGTGACTCGGTGTCCTTGTGCAGCGAAACCTGTGCTTGGGCTCTATGGTATATGCTGAGTGTGGGGAAGAGGGTGAGGGACAAGGAAAGTTTGAGGTAAATCTTCCTTTCCTTGCGGAACTTCCTGGGAATGCTCCACGGCGCCGTGCTGTGCTTTGGGAAAACGAAACGGTTACCTCCTGCAAGGTCTGCACACCAGACTGCGTGGGGTACGCATTCTTCAGCTCAGTGCATTCCCTGCCACTCCGCTCCCAGCCACAGTCAACGGCCTCCAGGGAGACTTCTCAAAGTTCTGCAACGTGGCACTTCTGTACCTGGAGAAGCTGTTCAGCTTTTCAGAAGAAGGAGAATCAATCCCCAGTGCATTCAATGTCAAGGCTACATGATCAAAGAGGCTCTCAAACGGCTAAATCACGCCGCTGATAGCCCAGAGGGAGGGCTTTGTTTTATTCACACCACATCTCAGGGAAGTGCCAACAACTCAGCAGCACACGTTTCCGAGTGGACCCCTTTGTGCTACCCAGGCAGTACACTGTAATATTTAAACTTTCCAAAATACACAGATCCACACAAAACTGCTGGGCTATATGAGCTGTCACAAAACCAGGTGTCCACCTATACACCTACCTACGATGTTCAGGAATTCTGTGAGGACACTATTCTGTGGGGACAGTAGTACCTGATGGATCTTTAATGAAAGCTGAAGACTTTTTCCTCTCTTCCTTAATAATAGGGCTTAAC
>JAOVYW010012233.1:19795-38311 GCA_025775045.1 Hiodon tergisus | reverse complement strand
ATGTAAAGTGTCTTTGTGACATGGCAACATGTGAAAAGCGCTGTATAAAAATAAAATTGATTGATTGATTGATTGATGCCTTCTTCGTCAGTGAGGAAGTCTGAATTGTACTGCATGTGCTGTATAATTGGATTGTAATGTATGCATCCACGTTTGTCTAAATCTGGCATGTGCATTTTAGGTTGCCTTTCACAGTGTTCTGTCATCCTCCAAATACTGGGTTATTTGTGCTTTGACCGAATTTATAATGCCTTAGCCTGGTATGTGAACAAGGAGTTAATTTGTATTCCAACAAGTGGCTCAGGGCAAATGAGCATAATCCCTTGGACTCCACCTGAATCTCCATTTATGGACCTCGTGCTGATGAGGATCGAGCTAATAGAATGATTATGTAAATGTGTGGTGAAAGAGGTGGCACTGCTGTTCCTCTGTTAGGCGGCTATTGTTGACGGAAGTGACAGGTCTGTCTGACAGCTGCTGTTTGCTTTTACCTTCAAGGATAAGGGAGCCTCCAGTCGGCAGCATTTGCCATCGCTGAGTGGAGCTGACTTCTGTAGAAGAGAGAGGAAGGGTGTATCACGGTATCCCTGAACAAAAGAAGAGAACAACAATGCATTTCAGTCGATCATGGTAAGTAAAGCAGCTTTCAATAGATAAGGGGGAAACATGGAAATAATAAGCAATATCAAATGTGCTTCTTCTGGTACAGTATAGCACATAGTAAAATATACATTTTTATTTTGAAACCTAATATATGTGCAGGTATGTGTTCCCTATTAAGCCATGTCTTGTTTGGGTAATGCAATCTAACTTGATATAAGTAATATTTAATGAGACATTAAATCTTCAGTAAAATTACCTTGAAAGTTATGTGACAAAAAAGACCAAATAAAATGTCCACATAAAAGTGACAAACATGATCCTATGAGGAAAAGGTTGAATGAAAACAAGTGTGTTGAGTTTTAGTAAGACATCACCTATGATGATAGTAGTTATGCTTAGCTGAAGGTCAATTTTATCATGTGCAATAACCATGCTTCAAAACATTTAATATTTGTAAAGCAACCTGTGTTGGCTGAAATTGTTATGCATTATTGAATATCAGTACTGTAAAATAATAAAGAGAATTCATATATCCATATCCATATATTTTGACTGTTTGTGGTCTTGTGGATGAGAAACATACAACAGTTAGATGATCACAAATTTGAGAAGTAAATCATAGCAGGTATGAGCAGGTTCTAGTTTTATTTCCCTAATATTGCCCAGAAATTGACACATTAATATGATTGATCAACAAATTCAAATATCAAAAAATTGCTCTCCACTGGTAACAACCAGATTCGTACACATTTTGAGCTAAGCAGGCTTGTGTCAAATCCTGGTTCTCCTCTGAATAACTTTTTTTTTAATGACTCTAGATCCCCATAATAGGATTTGCTAATCAGCAAAGATTTTTTCCTATGGTAGATGTCCTACATTGTTGGGTAAAAACCATTAAACCATTGACAAGTGTTCATCCCGGCATGTAGGCACCTATCGGTAAGGTAACCAATCTGTGATAACAATATTTTAACAAAAGTTCAAGGATTTTAACAAAATAGACTTTTATGTATATAGTGCCCTTTGAGGACAGCTTTTTTCTCATTCGTTCTTTTCATAAATTAATTATCACATGACTTACCTAATTTTTAATTTTCCAATTTATTACCAATTCTATGTTTATCAAAGTTTATATATTACACAACAGTCCATTAATTCAAATAGGGATTCCTTGGTTGATGGTGCATACTGTTTCAGAGAAATACACTTTATATAAAATGACGCATTTCTATCAAACAAATGCATTTGATTTCCTCTGTAAAATCCTAATTTTGAGAATTGTTGAGTGGTTGTTGATTCAAACTTGGCTCTACTGGAAAACCATTATGGGTACAATAGTACCCAGACACTTGCACATTTTCACATTGTTTCTTTAAAGCTTTTAGACATGAGACTTAATGGAATGGAATTAATAAGTCTTATATACACAACATACTCCACGCAATTAAAAAATGGGGTAAATAAATACTTAATGTGAATAAAAAATGGAGAAGCCTTGAATTATAATTATAATTATAATTATAATTAAACCTCTATTCTATGACTAAAATTAAAATTATTTGGGTGCACAAAATTACTGTAACAAGCCACACATGTAACTGAATGGCAGTTATAGTAATCATAGAAATAGAGACACATTTCCCTGTCAGGTTCCCTGGCCAGGTGAAGATATAACAATGAAGACCAACGATCATTCTAAGCAACACAGGAATAAAGTTTTCAAAAATTCTCAATGCAAAACACATTAGCTTGCCTTAATTAGAGAATTAAGAACCATTACTATTATCGTATGTAGTGTTACTCAATCCAGGAAAAAAAATTTAATTAGCATTTGAACGGAAACAATTTTGTCAGTTAGGGTTAGGTTTAGGGTTAGGAATCAATATAATTATTTCATTTCAATTTCAAATCCGACACAAACAACATTGGCACAGAAGTTTTTTGTATTGTATTATTTTTTCAGACAGATATCAATTAAATCTCATATTGATATTTTCATGACCCTACAACTTTTTTATTCACCCCCCAACATAAACTACTATTGACTAAGTCACACATAAACATAATACTTCAATCTGAGATATGTGTGCAAGTATAAGATAACATCAGTTGCTATCGCTCATGTGCGCTCAATGGAAACCGTGATTGATCAACCCTGAGATAGAAAGACATAGAACATGACATATTCAATACGCACTGACATCAAGATAGCCATTGGTATGACACTTGTGCATCAATACACAACAGCAATAAAATGATATGGCTCTAATTTGTATATCTTCATGATATACAAATTAAGAAAAAATTGTAGAAGAAATTAGATGGAGCACTCAAATAAATAATCTGAATTTATGTAGAAGAAATGTAGAAGAAAATTTAGATTTAATGTTAGTCAGTACATCCCAGACGGAGTTTGCCGATTGAGCCCAGTTCACTTGTTTTTCTTAGTTTTCCCAAATCCAATCCAAACTGCCTGGGCCTAGGTTTACAGGTGGCATCCAAACCTAACTTATACCTGCTTCCTATTGGTTGAGAAGGGTGCAGCTGTGCCATGGGGTCAAAGAAAATAAAAATGTCACAAAACTCCTCTGCAACCATATTTACAACAAGGCAAAATTACAATTTTTTACAGAAAACTATGGCAGGCAGATGTTCACCATGAATATAACAATTATGTGGCTGCTCAGTGCAGGATAAAACTAACACAATGGACAAATATGGGTACAACACAGCTGATGTAGACTTGTAACATCCATTGAGGTAGTCGCCTCAGTAAAAATCAGCTGAATTCTCAGGATCGGCAATATTCTTTTGCCTTGGTTAAGATCTAATATTAGCCATGTCTCTGTGATGCACAACACAGTGATAGACTTCAATGAGCTGGGCAGAGGCAATTAGATTGTGCAAGGACACATTTGGTTTTTGCTCAAATCTAAGGACAAGGGTATTTGTTTTCTTACTTTTAGATTCCCCATCACCATGGTGTTTCAACACGGGACAAACTGAACTTTACAAAAAAAACCATTTCTTGTTGCAATTATATAAAGCCCACTCACTTCAGTACTTAAACAGACTGTTTGGTTTCTTCAAGGATGTCCCTGACTCGGATTGCATCGTTACCGGTAGCTAGCTACCAAAAAGTTCTGGGAAGATTCTAGGATCAGTATTGATTATGTATGATTGCATATAATATGAACGCGAACATTGCCGACTCTTCTCAGTACTTGCATGGTGGAACGGCCTGAGGTCGCCCCCATCTTCAAAAGGAAACTGAAAACGTCAATACCATGCCAATACCTCACGCCTCAGTCCTGAAACCCCTTCCCCTAGGAACTGTTGTATGGATGCTAATGTTGTATTATTGATGCTTAGATTACTTTTGTGGTTTACTTATTTTGATGTTTAGGGGTAGATTATGATGGGTACATTTTGTATAAATTATGCATGTTTATTGATGTTATCTCTTTGCAGCATTAGTCTTATACCTGCTCTCAGCCATTGTCAATAGAGCAAGATAGCTCCGTTTTGTATTGCACTTCAACCTTTAAAACTACAGCACTTTTGTATGTCGCTCTGGAAAAGAGCGACTGCTAAATGTAACATGTAATGTAAAATGATTGGATCCTGGATCCACAGTTTTGAGGTAACATTTCACTTTTACCTTTAAACACTAAGCAACATATTTGGTTTTTTTTATTTAGTGCTTGGCATTAAATTAATGAAAAATACTACATAGCCCTTATCTACGCATTTAGATGACAAAAAGCTCAAACCTGTGTGTAAGACCGTTTTGAGAGGTCAACCACGGTGTATAGGTTGATGTATGTCAAAACAGAAATGCTATGATACCAGTTTTTTTTTTAACAGCAACCAAATTTTCATGTCAGTCTAATTATCAGGACAAAGAGTGTCCTGATCATTCTTCTGTTGGGGCATCGCACAATTGCCCATAACTTTGGACTATCTCGTTTTTATCCAGACTTCTGGTCAACCGAGGGGGACCCCTTAAATGGGGGGGGGCCTGGGCTGCAGTAGTCCACTGGGTAAATGCACCCTAGATAGCTGCTTTAAAGGTACCTATTAAACAAGGCATAAAACTGACTTCAGGGAGTAAAAAATGATTAAAGACGCTGATGCTGCATTCAAGTAATGTCAGAAAACTTGTAAAAAATAATAATGTAATAGTAATTTTCATATTTTATCCACTTCATACTGTTTTAGCAGTGTACAAATTCAAATTATCAGTGCTCTGCAGCCAATTTAGATAAGTGTACTATTCTAAAGCACGATTAATTTGATCCTGCATATTATTTAGCCTTCCACCCAGGAAGGAAATCTGGAAAGGACTTGATGAACATAGATGTGGCTTGCATCAGATTCACGTCTTCAGTAATTAGTCATGATGCATGTGGTGGGGGTTGCAGCTAAACCCTGGAGGCTGGGCTCACGCGTGACTTCAGGGGAATTAGGACTCCTGCTCTGAGATCCTCTAAAATGTCCACAATCCCTTGAAGGAGAAGGAGGTTGTCATATGACAGAGGCTGGACCATGCTGTCACTTACAGGACAGCCAGGTTAATATTTCCTTGTTCAACATCCCAACCCACTTCATATTGTAATTTATTTTAAACACACTGAGTATTGACAGTAATAGGGCTCATTTAATACTTGTAAGTATAAAACAATAACATTATCTGAAAATATAGCACAGTAGCATAGTATTAAATTAGCTAGCATTTTAAATTAAATATAAATCTTAAATGCGAAAAAAAAGGTGCCATGGCACTTGTCATCTAATACCTCCACCTCTGTAACCTGAACATCAGTCTCATAAATGAAACGTCAGCACTGCTACTTTGATTAAGTAGTGTGAATTTTCTTCATATTTGTGATTCATTGGTAGTTTCAAATGAGTGGCCTCTGTTGTAAGTTATTGTTTTGATAATTGAATATATCCTTTCTAGTTTAGAGGATTTAATACACAGCGTAAGAAATGTAAAATAGTGGTGCAATCCCACAAAGGCTTCAGACCAAAACATACTAACGATTACCCTCTGTAGCTCAGTGTTAATACCATTGTTTTACAGTTCGAGGGGGACAGAAAATAGTCCTGCTCTGAGGTGTTGTTTGATGCATTTTGGCTCAGGATTTCCAGCAGACACCTGTTTGGCTTGCTCATGTGTAGAACAAAGCATGCTGTCTCCTTGCCATCACCAAGGAAAGGGTTTGTGTCCCACTGGTGTTCATCAGTGCAGGCCTCCATTGCTCTGAATCAGTCAAGTGGTGCAGCGCATATCACAGCTGACGACTCTTACAAAAATCCCCCCAATCTCCTTATGCCAGGACTCAGTCAGCAGTGGGGGAGGGAGGCCACTCTGATGAATAAGCATTCTGTGATGAGTGAGCATCAGGTCTTCAACGGCTGCGGTGGGAATGGTGCATGCGGCTGCAGATAATTAATAACTCATAAAACGTTAATTATGTAAGTTCAGGTATGATAAACTAAAAAATGCTTTGTTATTATTATTTTTCATTCAATTATTAGTTTTAAATACTTGATTCTAATACAGCGGTTAATTTAAATTTTGCACCACATTAAGTGTAATGATCAGATATTCAAATGAATGTAAGGCATATATGGTGTATTTAATTAGCAATAATTATTAAAAAATTGAATGGTGCAGGTATTTTTATTTTTTTGTAGTTTAATAGTTTGTATTTGTCAGCAATATGTTAGACCACATTATGTATGACTAATTTTGGAAACATATTTTTCTCTGGATTATTAATAAAATCTGATTGCTATTAGTAATTAAATAACAAAACAATGTTATTATTAGCATTCTTTTTGCAAACTGATGTGCTTAACCAAAGAGCTCCCTTCGCCAATCAGAAGTGGACTCAGTTTTGCCTATATTTTTTGTGCTCACAATAGTGTAGCGAATGGGACGTGCTGGGGCACAGAATTTTGGGTGGTTTTGGTGCTGGTTCTGTTTGTCTGGGGGAGACATACACATGGTATGTACCGCAGGTGGAGGAGGATGGAGATGGTAGGCACTTTGGGGGGGGAGCTGGGAAAGCTGGCTTGCTAGGTGGGGTGATGGTCTGATCCATGTGAGTGAGCTATTCATCATATGGCTTTAACCTAAAACAACTACATAGCCTGTATCCAACAATTCTGTTGATCAATACTGGTTTATACTCCTTCTCCAAATTATTTATGAAGAGCAAGGACTCTGACAATCATTAATATCACAGTTCATAGTTTCTGTGGGAAGTTGCTTGACATGAAAACGACAGTCACTGAAATTTAAAATCAACTGGAACCTGATCCTTTGTTTCCAGAGTATTTATAACTGTGTTCTCTGTTTATCAGTTGCCAGTTCGTCTGGCCTCTACCTGTCTTTTGCCGCCCTTTGCTATCCCGTAGTGCCTGCATCTCCTGAGTCTTGATTAAACCTGTCTTAAGATACCTCAGAGAGAAAGTTTCACAACATTACGATAAACATAAAAGCAGCCAAGATTTCCCCTCTGTATAATTATCGGGACAAATGCTAGTAAATCAACACTGTATCGGTTTAATCTGGATTTCTGGTCACCCCAACCTTGCTTCAATTGATTTTGTATTTGGCTTCAGTAATATACTACTTCAAAAAACTACTTCCTACTCATTAGGAATTGTACCTGATCAAATTATAGAAAATGTATACCGTGTTGACATAATTTCTTATTATTTTACATAGCAAAATAGCCACATAAAGAATACACTGCAAAATTATAGCGTTGGAAACAGATATTCAGGAGATGAAAAAATGCTAAACTTTCATGCCTGTCATCATGTATTCAACTTAAAAAAATAAAATAAACTTTACATGTTATTTTTCACTGTTTATTTTTCACTTTTTTTGGGAATTGATGTTCATTTATTGCCATTACTAGTTTACACATATAACAGTGTATATAAAAACTACTAACTGCTTATACAAAAGACAAATCTGTTACTGGTTGCAGTGTATGCTTTATGTTTCAATTTGGCACCTAAAATTTAAAGCAGATGATAGCAGGACCCTGGTAATAAGCCAATGGTTCAACTTCAGACTCAATCAATTGGCTTTTCTGGTCCATGTACCTTCATTTACTCTTTTAGCAGTGGACTAATAACTCGTAACTCGTGGACTCAAGTTGTCAAGTTGTCTATGCACTTGCTGTTAAGGCCCTAGCTGGTTCCTTTGGGTGAGTGTCCTCTGCAGGAGGTAAATGCAGGTCATTGGGGTTGATGTGCCCAGGATATACAGGCTTTATTAGGATTACGGCAAGCCAATATTCTGGCAGATAAGAAGCAATTAATCCAATGAATACGTACCTGTGGTCAAGTTCACATGGTCTCACCTGGCCAGTCTTTCCACCTCCAAACTCTTCAGTCCATCTGACCAACCACCTGCTTCTCTGATTTATTAAATTTGAATATTTGGAAATTCATATACATATTCTGGAACTTTGTAGAAACTGTGATTGGGTCCCTGTTTCCATTCCAAGGGTCACATATTGCTGTAACATCCAACTTCATGGTAAAGGCCAGTGCAATCTCAGAAGTGCTGACAAGGAGTCATTGATCTTCACACGTTAGATGATGGCTATTAAAATGCAAAAGATGCTGAACCTACCAATTTCCAGTGCTTATCATGAAGAAGTTCATGGCCATGGAAATAGTTACCTTGCTAGGAAGAAGAAAAATGAGAATACTGAAAATATTGTTTGTGAGGCAACCATGCTTGAACAAGTTCAAGCACTAAAAGTTATCTATTAATCTCTATAAACATCAGGATGCAATTGAATTACCATGGGATGGCAAAATGTTCAGGATGAAGTTTGGATTCACCAAATGCCTTCTCTTATGGTCAGATTAAATAAAAACTGAGCTTTATGGACATGCTCACCAGCGTTGTGACACAGAAAAAATATGTAAAATATAGAGGTGGTATTTTGGGAATGTTTTGCATATTCTGTTATTGTTATTGTTATTGTTAGAATAGAGGGAACTAAAATATTGCACCCTCTACTGGGAAGCTTAGGTTGGGTCGAAGCATGACAATGATAATCAAATGACGCATTCATTAAAATCTAGAAATGGTCAATAAAAAATCAGTCCATCCCAATCTCCAGTCTAAAATCCAGTTTAACCTGAACTCAAAAAAGTAGTTTACAAAAAAAGAAACACCATTATAGATATGCACACTTGAGCAAAAATCCCTAAGAAAATATGCCACAAGCTGATAAAACACTACAGGAAGTATCTTCTCAGTGTGGCCAAACTAAAAGGTAGATGTAGAAAGTACTGATTGC
Organism: Hiodon tergisus; assembly: GCA_025775045.1. Lineage (NCBI taxonomy): Eukaryota > Metazoa > Chordata > Actinopteri > Hiodontiformes > Hiodontidae > Hiodon > Hiodon tergisus. Next base: position 29,366 of record JAOVYW010012233.1, on the reverse strand, counting down.
AGGGGTATGAATAATTTTTGTGTCAGGGTTTTTGACTCTAATACTGTTGCAAAAAAATAAAAAGCATGTTGCTCTTTTCTGATTTTTCAAAGTAGAGGTACCTTGAATACAGTGATTCATTATTGCAATAGTTAATTATTGACCTTCTTACTAAAAATCTTTTTTTTTGTCTTTTTAAAATTTCAGCATAAAAGATATATGTTCTTAATACAGAAGCAATTCAACTATTTGTCTGATTTTATTTAAATCGTGTAGTAAATTATGTGAAATCATCATGCAATCGTGTGAAATCACCACAGAAATATACTAACTTAACCTCATCACTGGTGTCATCATAAAATATAAACCTGGCTTGAACTTTCAGCAATAACATCCCAGCAATAACGTCCAATATGTCCAGCATTTGTCCCTTATATCCTGTTTTAAAATTAAAAGAGTTAAGTTTATCTTCGTTTATGCAACGGAGCCAGCAAAGCCCTGGCCCAAGATCGCAGCACAACCTCAGGGTTATTAAAGAGGCTTTTCGTTCTATTGTTGGTGTCTAAAGGACCCGATTAGTGGTCTGGCAGTTTGGAGGAGGGCTCGTGAACTTGCAGTTAGCTGCTCACCTGCTCCTTTCACTGATGGTTCGGTCATTCCTGGATCCTACGGTGCAGCTGTAGCTTGCGTGATAAATTAATTTAGAGTTAGAGATTTAGAAATGAATTAGTTTGTGGAGTATTTTGTCGATTTGAATCATGTTTCCTGAGAGAGTGAGTATAACCTGATTTAAAACGTTTATATGGTTTAAACATAGTTAAAAATCATAGATTGTTTTCTATTAAAAGAACACTTTTATTAGTTGCTGATCAGATAATGCATACAAAATGAAACGCAAACTGGTCCTGGTTAAAACTGAGTGCTGGAATGATAATTTCCTATTGTAATCATTCATTGAAATAAGATTTTGGAGCTATCTCTGCATTGAAAAACATAATATTATTTAAACTAAAACCTTTTGCAACTTAATTAATATATTTTCAAAATTCAACTTATTACTCATTTTAATTAAATTACTAATTTGTTGTTCAATTAATAAACTGAATAGCCAATTGACCTTATAAGATCAATGTGAACACATTGAACATTCAACTTGCTTTATTAATTTATTGAGTTTAGTAGTTCTTTTTGGACGCACATCCAAAAGAAAATTCATGGTACATATCAGGAAATGTGACTTCTATATACATTATTTAAATTAAATGTTAAACACCATGAAATGCATTTAATCAATTAATTCAGTTGGTATAAAATACAGTATATTCAGTAGAACCCCAATCTCGTAGAATAAGATTCTGAGCAAAATGTAAGTACATTAAAGACCTACATAAACCTGAAATATTAAACATCAATCAGTGAACAATATACATTATGAACTATAATTATTGTGATTTTAAGTTATGTGCTAAGTCATTCTTGGAAAGCATTATTATTTAAATTCAAATATCACTGAAAGCTCTTTTTTAATAGATGGCATTTTAATGAAAATGGTAAGCTTTACTTCAACTAAAATGTAAAAAAAAAAAAAATGCTAATATGACAGCAAATGTGACACAAATTTAAAATCAAAATCAACGCAAAATGTAAAAGTGACCTGTTGCATACTAAGAATAGAACCTATTGTCAGGTGTTTGGTTTAATCCATACGTCCTGATTGCTGCCTTTTTATGTTTGTGCAGAAACAGCATTTCAGTATTCAAATAGTGGTTTGTTAGGGTTTGAGAAAATATAATTCACAATAAAGTCACAATAAAGGAGAACCATATCAGCTCAAAATTTTACTAAATTTTTAAGTCATTTCGGTTTAACATTTTAAAAGGATTGCACAGGATTCCTTGGAATTTTCAAAACATGAATTGATGCACTGCTACTGGAATATATGTATATGAAGTGTATTAAGACATTATTAAAATTTTGGTTTAGATTTAAACTTAGGAAAGAGAATATTGGAGTGCTTCTTTCAAAACAGCATGAAACTAGTGAAAGGGGTTCTTTGTGAATCGGGTGACCAGAAGGATTTCCTATCTTGTCAATTTAAGCCTTTAGTTTATGAGGAGCCTTTACATTCATCAGGGTGTAGTCTAGATTTAACAGTATTGGGAGATCGATCACTACTGTAACACCCTCGACACGAATGCCCACTATCCCTGTGTGGGACAGTTAAGCTCTTTAAGTGCATTAAGTCACATGAAGCTTACTTTTGATATCTGCTTTCTTTATCCACACTCCTTTTCCTCATCATGTCTACTCACCTCTTATAAGGCTGCGCTGCAGTGACATAAGCACGCTTAATAAAAAAGATGCCGATGCGGCCCACCTATTTGCATTACCATTAGAAGATCAGTCATCAAACAGGATGGTGTCGGTGTAAAAACCTGTGTCAATGAGTTACATACAGTATAAACATGACTGCTGAATTTTAAAACACAACCTGTGATATACAGTCCTATGGTTTCATGAAGCAGGAACTCCAGGGTCTCTAGGGTCTGCAAAGTCACTGTTAAATATATTTACCATGAAAAATACTGAAATGAAAACCTGAGTCAGAAATTCCTGGCCAAAAGTAGGTTCCTGAACTAATGAGATTGCAGGGGAACAGATGGACACTATTCAGGTCAGGGCTGTTAGGCACTCCTGAGGCCTGATTTAGTTAAATTTATCCCAGAGGTGGAATGGAACGTCAGGTTCATTTTCTCCTGAGACAATTTTCAAGATTAACTTGCGTACAGTACAATATAACACATAAATATTTGTATTACTTGGTAGTTTAATTACTTACTTTAATTACTACGTTGACATGCTATTCCCTCCCATCTGTGTAAAGTACCTTTAAGCTAGCTTTTAAGGCTAAATGTTGAAAGTGTAAAAAAATAAAAATAAAGATTGTGATACAAAAAGTATTTATAACATATTGTAATTTTTATGTTAACTTTAAGCAACAACTTGTGAATTATGAAATTGTCTTTACCATACTACCTCTCTCTTTTTTCATATTTTGTTGTGTATTTTCAGTTTATTTTGAAGCAATTTAATACAAGTAACTTTTTGGTACAATTTTTAGGAAAAAAGACAACAACAAAAAAAACCCAAAAATACTCAAGTCTGATCTGTATGTATCATTACTTTGTGATTATTATTCTACTTCATATTTATTTGGTTAATTTGATTCTTGCACAAATACTGCTAGCTTATTTACTTTCGTTCCTGAATCATTTGGATTCTAAGCAAATGTGTTCATTAAAATGGTATATATTACATATTATTCATGGTAAATATTTGTTTTTCTCCAGGGCAGGGTGAGTGGGGAGAATGGAGACGGTTCTTGACCCCCAATGTAATGGTGAGGCGTCTCAGCCTCAGTCACTGCCACAGATAAACCAATCCAATGTGACAGCTTCCTCCTCTGCTAAGAGAACCGTCATCCTCAACCCTGGAGACCCGCAGTTTGATGGGATCAAAATGGCTATCCACAAGGGGAGCTTTAAGTGCTTTGACATCGTCCAAAACGACCTCTCCCAAAGGGCGCTGCCACCTTTTGGTATGCATGCCACCTGCACCTCCAAGGGCACCCGCAGCACAGGCCATCAGGACTGGCTGGAGGATGGCGGATGCCACCTCTGCTCTGACCAGCACCAGGTTCAGCCCATTGGCACGGAGGATGGTGGGACGCAGCATCAAGGCCATTCCCACAATATCCGCAGAAGGCCTCAGCGTCCAGCCGAGGCTCCCACTGACCACTCGGGGCGTTTATATCAACGGCATTCAAAGAGGGTTGTGCTGGTGAAGAACAATGACCCTTCCTTTCAGAAGTCCATTATCCTGAACCGGAGATCGCTCCGCAGTCTCAGAGCCTTCATGGAGGAGGTCTCAGATCTCATGCAATTTCACATAAGGCAGCTGTACACTCTGGATGGATACAAGGTGAGGGCTCTCCTGAACATAATTCTCTGTGCCGTTATCAAGGATTAAAGTTTGTTGTATTATTATTATGATTAAGTTTGTCACTGGCTAAGATTTTGTGTAGTATAATTTTATTATAGTATTTGAATAGCATCTGCAAGTAGTATATCATATTGGATTGCACAGGGATTTGTGAATGGTAGCAATTATTTCCAAAACGACATGGAGAAAGAACCACACAATACCACCAACCTGACCCTTGATGATCAGAATCTTAATTTCTAATATCCCTGGAAAAGTTTGGACTTAAAATTTTTTATTTTGTAAATATTCTGATTTTTCAGTCTAGAATAGCTTTATAAAATTAGATAATGGTTATTATTTAAGAGAAACACTATCACTTTAAGACGTGAAGTTTTGGCCTCTGGAAGATGTCCTGTCCTGGGGATTCCTGTTTATTAAAGTGGTACTCTCCTGATCTCCTCTCTCAGTCAACTGTAAATAGCCCCTACTGTGGCAAAAGGTACATCCTATTACCTATATCCACTTATACAAGTGTCCACTTATACAACATGTGTCTTTCCACTGGGGCTGTTTAGTGGAGTTTAGTACCACCATAGGGATCACAAGGTAATGCGGTTGAGAGTTTTGAATTCATATTGGTTTTCACCTATTCAATGATAAATCACAATACCCCGGATCGTTTATTGTGGGTATTCATTAATTTTTTGATAATTTATGGCCCTGGGCACTAATCTACAGTGCTCAAGCAAGTTAGTTACATTAATTTCCAATTGAATGCATTCATCACTTCGTTATTACAATTTTACAAGAGCTGTGATTCAAACTGAGAATCAACCAGTTTCAAGTCTCAGGCCCTTCCACCCTATCATCAGTAAATGAGATGTATTAGACTATAATTATAATTATAATAATTTGTGAGATTGTTGCCATTTGTTTTTAACAGACATTTGTTTAAACTTTATTTGTTTAAAACTTATGTTGTATGCACCCATTATTCATATGAAATTGTGTTTTGATTTGCAAGATGCTTTAGCAAATTATATTCCAGTCCAGCATAATGTTTCACGAAAAGAGCAAGAAAAAACATATCGTAACCAGCTTGGATGAACACTTAGTAGTTTAAAGCCTTTTAAATAAATATACAATTTCCTTTATTAATAAACAAATGGCTTGATAACCATAAACACACCTACAATTAAGAAACATGATTTTTAGCAATGTATTAAAATGTTACTTTGCTACCTAACAATAGCAAACATGGTAGAACAAGGCAGAATAGTGAAAGTATTAAAACAAATGCTGAATGTCCCAATAATTTACGTGCGTTGGGCATACTTTACTAAAGAAACCCTGGAAGAGTTTTTGCTAAGCAAATAAATGAAATAATTATTCTTTCGATTATAGATTGCACTATCTTTATGCTGCTCTGTTCTGTGGTTGGGTTGGTCATCACTTTTTCTGTTTTTGCAGTCAGTAAACATGATGCCCACATGATGGAACTACTGTGCCAGTTGCAGTTACTAGGTGGTGCCCTAAAACAGGAATATAATCTTGATTATATTGATTAAAATAAACCACTTCTCCAAAACCTTTTATTGCTAAATTATGGATAGTTGTTTAGCAAAGCTAAAAACAATTAGCAATTTTTACAAATAAAATGAATATTTTGATTAGCACCATCTTAACAAAATTCATTTTAGGGGCTTGTTTAGGACTGTGTTAAACATTTATCATCGTAATATCATTACTTCATTTTGGCAGAGGACACCATACCTGTAGAACAGATTAAAATTAGCAGGCTGTTTTAATAATTAAGTACATTTTGGGTAAATTAAGATTACAGATGTCAGTGTTTCCTCTGCCTACAATCTATTTTTTCACTGCGTACAAATGACACACAATTAATTCCTTATGTCATTCAGCCTTGCTTAACCCTATACATTTCAACAAAGATATATCCTACAAATATTGTGTGGACTTGGCATCGTCATTTGACTATAATAATGCATATTAAACTATAAGGATAAACATCAGATTTTTCTTTAGAGGATCAATCAATCAATCAATCAATTAAATTTTTATACAGTGCTTTTCACATGTTGCCATGTCACAAAGGCACTTTACATATAGAAAAATACAGTATGTCCCAGGCCTGACCCCCCAAAAGCATGCCAGTGGCAACAGTGGCAAGGAAAAACTTCCTAGGCTGGCAGGAAGAAACCGTGAAAGGAACCCGGCTTAGTGGGGGAGCCCATCCTCTGCTGGCCGGCACTATATAGCATTTGGTTAATTAAAAAAAACTTTACTTTCAGCTAGAAAAATGTTTTGGCAATATTTTGTGTATGAAAACATAGCTTTTTTGATTTGCGTAAGTATCATATGAAATAAGCCCTAAATATGGAAACATTTGTTTTTCATTTTTAGATCGAAAGCATTCAGAATCTCATGAAGTGTCCAAGTGTATTGGTTTGTGTAGGACGTGAGCCCTTTCATCCGCCCCTGCTAGAGAACATCAAGAAAAACTCAGAAGACAAACTTCCAAGATTGGTCACAAGATCACGTTCCAGTACATGCAGTGATGGTCAGGAAAGTAAGAAAAATGGTAGGCTGTTACATATTAATAGATATAATTAATAGATATAACAGGCTTATATTCTAATTTCAGTTAGAGAATAGAAAAAAATTTTCAAATAATATTTCTTATTAAATTAACATTTAGGCCATAATATTTTATTCATGCATTTATATGTCCTAATTCAATTTCCCTGTCTTTTTCCATTGCATAACATGGCATTGCAGTCAGCTTTGGACCTGAGACAAAGAAAAGTATCATTCACCCAAGATCTGATTCCATTAATAAGTCAGCCAGGTTCTCCCTGTCATCAGAAAAGGCATTTACTAATAGACTAAGCTCCATGTCACTGGGGAACTCTGGTTATGTTAACACCCTACATGCAAAGGAAAGTGTGGATGATGATATTGAAAAAAGAGTGCGCATTAACAAAGATGGCAGCCTTTCAGTGGAGATGAAAGTACGTTTCCGTTTAGTAAATGACGAGACACTTCAGTGGTCCACCGAGATCAAGAAGTCTTCAGGGACCACTAATGACTGTTTCTTAGAAAGCAATGAAGCCTATTGTCTTCAGCAGAGCAATTCTGAAAGCTGTTCAGAAACAGAAATTATTTCTCCATGTGAGGCTGAAGATGCTTACATAAAGAAACACCTGGAAGAGCCTCATTGTCAGCACTGCTGTAGTCAGTGCCAAGAATATGGAATTTGGAATAACACCATGCATGGAGACTTTGGGGATGCCAGGCATATTAGATCTTCTTGTTCTAGCACATCCTCAATTGTATGTAAGGCGGCATCTATAGACAGTATGCGCACCGTGTCTCGATCCAGTGAGGAGTATGCAGGGCACGTGGTACAAAAAGCCACTTGCTTTAAACAGACTGTTGAGGATGGGGACACTACCGTTCAGTATTGCACTGTTAGTCGCTGCTGCAGCCACAGTGAAGTATGCTCGATTAAAAAGTCTAAGAAAAGAGAATCCACAGAGCAACAATGTGAGAGTGCTGATAACACAGAGACCTCTGAAAAAGAAGAAGCCAGACCTGAGAGTGCTTCTTCTGTTCCCTCAAGGGATTCACCAAAAGATCAGGTCAGTGTTAAAATCACACCAACCTCAGAGGAGGAAGATCGGTCATTATCCTCAATTAGTAGTTCATCTCAGATCTTACAGTCACTCCAGGAAGAGCTGGATGATGAAGATAACCTCCCACCAAGTGTGTCAAGAGCATCTATGTGTTCTCAGAATAACAACCCTGAAGAAGATGAACAGATCAGAAGTGCTACATCAATTGCTTTCTCTGCCATGATCTGTGAGGTATCCTCATCACCTATGCATCATCTGTCTCTCAGACCTCAAAGCAAAGCCTCTACCTGCTGCTCTCAATCGTCAAAGTCCAGAAAGTCCAAGAAGTCTATATCCCCTGCACTGAACACACCAGCAGAAAAGGAGATTGATCCAGTAGAGAACAATAATGAAAGGGTGGACAGTGCAGCATCTGCTAATTCTAAAACTTCCTCAAGATCCAGAAAGTCAAATATTTGTGAATGTAGATCCTCATCTAGAAGAAGTACAAATTCATTTGAATTAGCGAATCATAATGCATTAGGGGTAGCAGAGGATGACAGTACTCAGATGGAAAACTCTAATGAGAATGAAGGAGAACCAGAGGAGACAGAAGAAAGAGCCTTTAGCACAATATCGACTAAGACAAATTCGTCAGCAAAGTCTGACACATCAAATTGCAAGACATGTGGAGGATCAACAGCACAAATATCAGATGACCCTGATACTGAAGGTGATGAAAGTGAAAAAGAACGGCCTATTAGTCCAGTGTCTACTATTACAAATGTATCAACAAAATCAAGAAAGTCGAAGGTATCACAGCAGGCGGATAAACCAAATGGAGAGGTAGAAGTGGAGATTGGGGACAGAGCAATTAGTGCCATGTCTGATAAAACAAATGTTTCCATTAGATCCAGGAAGTCTAACACATCAGAAAATCCTGCTGGTAAAACAAGAGAAGAGATAGATACAGAAGACCGAGCATTAAGTTCTATGTCAGCCAAAACTAATATTTCTGCAAGATCAGGGAAATCTGAAGAATCAGAAATGTCTGTTGTTGTTAATGGGGAGCAAAAAGATAAAGAAACTGATAACAGAGTGCCAAGTGCCATGTCAGCTAGATCAAATGTTTCAGCAAGATCCAAGAAGTCCAAAGAATCAGAACATCCTGATGATAACCCTGCAGAGAAAACAGAGGGTAGGACACAAAGTACTATGTCAGTTAAGTCAAATGCTTCAAAAAGATCCAGGAAATCCAAAGAATCACAACATCCTAATGAAGACACTGTAGAAGAACCAGAGACTAGGACACCAAGTGCTCTGTCAAACAAAACAAATACATCAAGAGGTTCGGAGATGTCCAATGCTTCAGAAAAAGCTTCTGATCAGCTGGGAGAGGCAGAAACTGAAGAAAAAGAGGACGGCGCACAAAGCAACATGTCAGCTAGATCAAATGCTTCAGCAAAATCGAAGTCCCAGGCATCAGAAAAAACAAATTTTTCTGCAGGATCAAAAAAATCGGAAGAATCGGAAATGCCTGCTGTTGTGAATGGAGGTGATGAAGAAGAAGAAAACGAAGACAGAGCGCCAAGAACGATTTCTGCTGGGTCAAATTCTTCAGCAATATCAAAAAAGTCAAAATTATCGCAAAATCATGTAGAAGACACTGCAGAAGAAATGGAGACTAGGACAACAAGTGCTCTGTCAAACAAAACACATACTTCAACAAAATCAAAGATGTCCAATGAATTAGAAAAAGAAAGTGAACAAACCGAAGACAGACCACCAAGCACTATGTCAGCAAGATCACATTTGTCAGTAAGATCCGAGAAGTCCAAATTATCAGAAAATCCCACTGAAGACACAGCAGAGGAAACAGAGACTACGACAGCAAGTGCTCTGTCGAACAAAACAAATATGTCATCAAAATCAAAGATATCCAATGTATTAGAAAAAGAAAGTGAACCAACTGA
>JAOVYW010012222.1:22156-38312 GCA_025775045.1 Hiodon tergisus | reverse complement strand
GGAGTGTATGATTATTTATATATTATATAATGTATATATATATATAAATTATATATATATATATAATGCTCTACGATCAATAGTATATGTTTTCGGTCAATAAATTGCACATATTTAAAAGTCGTTTTAAATACGTGTAATATATCGATCAGTCGTAAACTTTTTTATTACTCAAAGCAGGGAGCTCACCTGTCACCTTCCCGACTCTGATCGCCGTGGACCTGCAATACAGACATTACTAGAGTTAAAGAAATCCGTGTAAATTAATTTCAGTTTATTTATTGAAAGCAGGCCGCTACCTATTATTTGTTTTCCAAGTTGACCCTTATTTGTTACATAAATCAGGAAGGAGGATTTGGTCACGGAATGGATAATGTTTGTTAATCCATTAAATGTGATGCCTGTAATTGCACAAATTAACGAACTGGAGCTGGTTGCCTTCATATTAGTACAGTGCATCTATTTGATATAGTAGATATAGTAGTTTGTTGTCATTTGAATACAGTAACCTCAGGGAGATAAGTCTTGAGAGACTTGTAAAACTGATCTCATTGCAGTAGGAAAGATCTAAAGTAGTGTTCCATGTTTGTTGCTGTTATGATTTTGTCGTTACCTAGTCATTGCTGTAGTTAAATGCTTTTTAAAGGCTCAGAAGAGCTATCTGGAAGTTAAGTCTGTGCAATAGCCTACCTAGATACAATAGCTGGGTGTGTAATATTGTTATTCCATAAGCTTTAACAGAACTATGCAGGGAATTGTGTAGTTATCAGCTAACCACTTTGGAAGAGTAATTATGTCCTTCTTTATTGTTAGTAGAATTTATGTTTTGCTGATTAAATTTGACTTGTTTATAACCATTAATAACACTCTACTTTAGAATATGTGCTTTTGTTACTGAGGGATGGCTTCAAGTCTAGAATCCACTATGTCAACTCATGGCGTTGTTTATGGAATTTGTGCTTTTCACAGAACATAGCCCCTGAAATGAGGGATTGTGTAGATTATAACAGAAGTAACGACTGGAAGAAAAGCCACAGATTACATGTGTTTGTCAAAGTTACGGAAAAAGGCTGTAGCAGTTAGACTAAATTGCTGTCTGAGTTTTGTAAATGGATTTCAAGGTCTAAAAAAAATTCTTAATGAGAAATTCATGCCTGAACTTGGGTTAGGTGTCAGTTTGAAGTGAGCAATAATAATTTTTTTTTTCCCTTGTCCCCGTGTGTCTCTGAATGAATCCTGAATACAATGGTGTAGCAGGTAGTCTTCTGGTTTAGGAACTAGACATGTGACCCGAGGAGTGACCAGTTCAGATTGCTGTAAGGGAATTGTTATTAAGTTATTCATTTAACTCTCACATTCTATATCAAATTGACCTTTATTTTTGATCCTTTTAAACTTGAGTTTAAAGACTAGCTGTAGGCCTTCTTTCTAGGCAGCAATATAAGTTAAGTTTACACATTTTTCCGGTGGAGTGCATCTGTACTTTTCATGGACCTATTTGCTTGAGCTTATTTTCTAGTGTACCTACCTGGATCCTATTTTCTCCACATAGATGAGTAAGAACAATTAGTGTTCCGTTCATGAGTCGGAACAGTAACCCCAAATAGATAAGCTAGTGTTTGCACTTGGTTAATCAATTAACTTGACCTTATTGTCAGCCTCAACTTTTCCATAATAGACAGTAAAGCAGGAAGAGGAAGAAATGGTGTAAAATATTAAAAACTAGTCAATCTGGTTTTTGGGGCACAGGTTTTTTTTGGTGTAAAGATGGAGATTCCGCCGATCTTTATAGTCACAATTGTTCCGTCAAGATTACGAGCCTTGTTGTTTGCCTTTGTTTTTGAATTGAGGATTTGCTTGGGGATGTACTATGCAAGAGGAATCATTATACATAATGACATATTAAAGAGAGTGCTGGAGAAAATAGCCACCTCTCCACCAATTCACTTTCCACAGGGCCACAAGGCAGCCACAAGACTGAATTACCTGAGCCGTTAGTGAGTGATTTATCAGTTGTCATAATACAATCAGGAAGCAGGAGATGTCTGCCAGAGACTGTGGCCAAGGGAAAACAAGCTGCAAAGAAGAGACTAGTCATTCTAGTTTTGTTTTTTGTAGTTTATTAATTTTGTTAATTTAGTTTTTAAATTTTTGCACAGAAACTTACAATGGCATGGTCGGAAATGTTACTTTTTCACACTCCAGCCACCTCTGCTAGTGAATGGAAAAATACGCTGGCAACACAGCCATTTTACAAGCCCAGTATGATATTTGCTAATAGTTCACCAAAAATGTGTGTAATATATGTTGCATTTTAAATATTAAACAAGGGCACATAAATAAATCAAGGGCTTTTTTTCAATGTACACAATTGTATGAAGGATTTATAAAATTAGCTACAAATTATGACATTAAACACGAATGTGCATGGGACGTATCGGAGGGTGCATGGCTGCATTGCTGTTACGTGGCTGAAGGGGGCGAACAAGTGAGTGAGTGATTGCCTGTGTGATACTTAGTTCCACATTCACACGGTAATAAAATCCAATACTTGGTATTACATTATAAAACATTCAATTAAGGCTCTGTTTTGTAAATCTCCCTATTTCTTTCTATTTCACCGTGTACTTTAATATTCACTGGGATGAGGAATCTGTAATGAAACAGGACTGCTTCATAATATAATATTTAAAATGTTATGAGGTAAATCCTGAATTCTTTAAAAATACTAAATATAGAATAATTTTGATTTATTGTGATTGTTTAAAAGATATGTGTACAGTATGCCACAAGTATAGCGGCGTGTACCCTAGAATCTGAAGTGGTCAATGAAAGCGATAAAGTAGGCAGCTAGGGGTGCATGATTTTTCTTAAATATTTACACTGTAACAACCCCGTGTGTGTCATTATTCACATGATCATGAAAATCACCAATCGGAGACAGTTTTGAAAGAAAATATTGTTTCTTTAATTATCGGTACAAAAAGGGTCAAGAAAAAGCCAGGGTCAAAAAAAGGTCAGTAGACACATGCTGCTACACGCTTCCTGCTCGGGTACTGGCCCTGAGTGAAGAATCCAGCAGCCTTTTATTCTGTGGCTGATTGTACTGATTACTCAGCTGAGGACTGTTGGCAATCAGCAGTCAAACCCAGAATGTCAGCCTGGTCCGCCTTAAAGGGACAGGACACATTTCCCTGCCCACTGTTATACCACATTCCCCTCCCTAGTTCAGGCACATAAGGGTGGAGGGCACACCATGGCAAAGTGGCCAGTGACACTTGGTAGAGCACTGTTACACATATGGTGCCCTCTGAGTCTGACATAGTCTTTCTGGGTCTCACTTAATGATCCTGCTGGCTGCCTGGTATTTTGCCATGCATTCCACAAGCTGATTAGGTTAGACCCCAGCTTCTGCTGCCTGGTCTGCACAGACTGAGTCAATGGGATGCCAGTGAGACTCACCCAGTTCTCCAGCAGTCCCCCTTGAATCTTTCCAGCTTCAAGGGTCCATCAAGGGTCCATCAACTCCTATATAGTCACCCATTGGAGTCACCTCTTCAGATTGCACTCCAGAATTGTCTCACAATTACCTTTAGCTTTGAGATCATCTGTCTTGTACAAAACAGGGTCAAAGCTCCGCTCCAGAACCCCATTTGTAATTTTAGGTGGTGTTGGTATATTTGTAAAAAGGTTTATTATGCAAAAAAAACTCCTAACCACCTCTTACTAAGTATACTGAGATTATAGTTTTTAATGTAATGTGTCATGAACATATAAAAGTTTAAAATAACTAAAAGTAATAGGCTTCAAGCTACAAATTTAGATTCTGGTGTAATCTGTATGGTTTAATTTAAATGAACAGCAGGCTTGGAAGTTGTGAAAAAAATGTAAATTTATGAAAACTATGCAAAGAGTTTTTTTTCAAATCTAAATTCAACACTCGAGCGCAACACAATACTGTGATGCCAGGATTCTAGTGTAGTATGCTTCTAGTGGCATAATTCAATTACGTTGTCTTGTGGGATTTAGCATTCAGACCCAACACAATGATGTGGGTTTCGCATCTCGTCAAGCCTCAAATACAAACAAAGCTGGGTTAACTTGTCTTTAGAGTCTAGCTCGAGACATAACCTCACATTAACAAAGAAATTATGTTGAATGCTTTATTTATATTAGCTAGTAACGATGATTACCCAGGGTTTTTTTACTTGCTCTCATATGGGACTGTATCACAGGTTTTCTCCAGGATATGCCAAATGTCTGTGGTCTTGATAAGGCGGGAGGCAAAAAACCAGTGTTACAGTCTACCTAAGATTTTTTGCCGTAGGGGAATTGCAATGTCTACCCAACCAAGGCAAATGGGAAAAGAAAGGCATATCTTGTATTTAAAATGTCATATTGATGCTGACTACGTCGTTTGGCCTGCATTAGGCTAACCTGTTTAAGTAAACTTAGGTGACGTATCAGTATCAGTGCTAATTCTGTACTTGCACCCAAGGGACTGAAGTAAAACAATATATAAATAAATGAATAGAGCTTATACTTAAGGTGTTTTATAAATGAAACCTTTAGGTTTCTGACATTTAATTAAAGGCTAAGACCATCACTAATCACACTTTACGTAACTGTACTTAATAGCTTTTTCTTTTTGTAAGTAGAAGAAAAAAGAATATGCTATTAAGAACAGTTTTGTTAAATGCGATTAGGTCTTGATTTGGTTCCAACCAAAGTCTTATGTTAAAAATGCATCTTTTATAGTTACCTTTGCAAAAGTGGGAAAGTGGGAATATCTCTGTTTCAGGCATGAAATTAGAAAAAAAATATTGGTTAAAAATGTATATTATGCATGTTAGCATAGGTATATGAGGTCAATTACGGATGCTTATCAATAAATAAAATCTGGGTTATTCGTAAATATATGTGACTTTTTTAGACCGTCTTCTTTGGCCACCTTTTATCAGTTGTTTCATCTTGTTGTGTCATTTCATGGTAAAGCCTTAAGCAGCTTCAACCTCAACCCTAAGACTACTTTAACTAAAGCAATATTGTGTGATACATATCTCACTTAAAGATCTTTATCAAATCTTTACATGTCCAGTGTCTTTAAAATTCAGCCATTACAACCAGTTTTTTTTCTAAAGTTTAAACATTCAAATGTCACTGTTTTTATCTTGAGGAATGAACAGAACTCATCTTCATGCATTTTATGGCATTTTTTGAAATTCATAATTGCATTCAATGTGTTATCATCCAACCACAGAGAACTCTGAATTTAAATGATCTGAAATTTTTGTAAATTATTGTCATCACTATGAAATTTGAATTGTATTCCTAAAATATCAGGCTAATTAATTTCTAAGTCATATTTTTGCTTTTTTGAGAGTGTTAAAGGGGATGTATGTGTAATTCCTACATGCATTCCTGCTCGAATATCTTTTGGTAATAGTTTTAATATTTTAGAAATACATTTCAAAGAATTGAAATATTTATGAGATATATTAACTGGTAATAAAAACTTTATTTACTGGCAGACCAAGCACTAAGCCCTAAGGACCATGGCATTTGGAGGTCCTGAAATTGCACTGAGATCTTGATATAATCACTGCCAACTCTAGGAGTAAAGGTGGCCTGTGAAATGAAAATTATACCCATGTTGAGACATATCTTTCCACATTTTTGGGGCTTAAGTTTAAATCCATTTCACTTGATCTGGTATGGCCAAATATTGGGTTTTGGTTATAGTTGAACGTGAGCAGGTTTGCAGGGGAAGATTGGTTACTTCATGAATGGTGGAAGTTTCTTTTGCTAGTTGTAGGTTAAGTGCTGAAACTCATAATGAAAAACCTTAGAAAGAAATACGAAATTGTGTTTAAATCTATATTTATATTATTTCCAATGAACAGCAATAAACGGCAAACAACTTTAGAACAGATAAAATTTTGTATTGAAGATACTGTTTAGGATCTAACCATGAATCATGATAGCTTATTGTTGATAGAGTTAGGAAATTGTCTATTAAAAAGTAATGGAAATTTAAGTTTATTTGGATACTCAATGGCATCATTTCACTTTTGAACAGTTGTGGTTGACTAAACCACCAGATATCACAATAGTGAATAGATTGAATAATTGAATAGATTATATTTTATGTTGTTAGTACATGAAAAGTGTTGATGACTGCTAATTATTGGATGCTGGGTACAAAATTCCCACGAATTGGAACTTAAGCTAACAAATGAGTGATTCCTTTTTGGAATCATTTGACAGGCCACAGGATTGTCACATCTTGCAGGGCTTAAATCTACACACGTTGGTCTAAGCCTGATGGAGCCAAGATGAATGAGAGGGACCAAATCCATCTGCTAGGGCTTACTGATCAATTGGACTGCATCAGACTTTCAGTTTGTACTTCTTGATATATTCATAAGCCATAGCTGACAATCTATTTTTATCCTGCACTGTAATTCCCTAGGGGCTATGGGGATTGACAGAGTCTATAGCTTCTTTACAGAATATACAGTTAACATAGCAAGAAAAGCTATTTAACTGTACATTTAACCAGAGTGGAAATAAGTAGTATGACATAAAAACTTAAGCTTACCTGAAAGCACCAGTTTTGAGAAAGTATGACTTTAAGTGTACATTTTATTTTTTATTTTGCAACTTGCGAAACCATGCATAATTTGTGGAAGACTGGTCATGAACTTGCATTGAAACAGGCCAATTATCGTTGGGTGCATGTTGGTGCATGGTGCATTGGTTTTAGTGTGGTTAAATAGGAAAGATGTTTGTATTTCATTGCATGGCACAAATGTATGAGGCAAACTGTTGATATTAAGAGCCTTTATTGGTAGAGTCGGATAGTACAGAATTGCCTACACAAGGTGTGGTATCCTCATCCTTAGGGGGAATACTGTCTTTAGGTTTTTTCTTTCAGCTAGCAACTGATTTACACCTGGGAACATTTCTAATCCAATAATGATTCCAGTTAAACAATTAAACTACAATAAAAGTTTCAGTTAGTGCCAGATAAGAGGAGAGGTGGAAGCTGGAGAACTAGATTATATTGTATGTATTAAATTACCCGTTAATACATAAAAATTGAGGTGTGCAGATTCCATTACACAATGCAGTATATAAATAGAATCAAACACGTTTAATTTTAACCTTACTGGGAGTTAGGTAACTTGGTAGGTCTCTCCTGTTTCTATTATTATTGTTATTGCAATTATTTGCAACTTTTCCCCAGTTCACAGACCTTTACAGCAACTAGTTCACTGATGTTTTGTTGGTAGTTATTACACCAGATGGATTTCTTCTATGGTATTACATGTCTGTCCCTATTTCTGAAGTGTGCTAAGTGCGTTTGAGTTTCTTTGTAAGGAAAAAGCAATGGCAGGTTTCAGGTTTAAAGTCCAGTGATATGCCTTTAAATTTTCAAGACTGACTTTGGCTATATATTATATAACTATAACTATATAGTAACTATATATTGTTTATATATGATTAACTGTTTATTTTAGCCATTCACAGAACTGCCATCAAAGTAATAGAATTTTATTTGCATGAGCTGAGACAGTGCTCAGGACATCAGAAAATAAATACCACGGTTGGTCGATAGACAGGTGTGAAAGTGAATACCAGTGGCACATTATGCCATGATATAATTTTGGCATATTGTGAATATCCTTATGCATCACACACACACACACACACACACACACACACACACGCACACACACACACACACACACACACACACACACACAAATACAAGAAAAAAGAAGTGGCAAGAAAAAGTATGTGAACCTTTTGGAATTTCATAGTTTTCTGAATAAATTTGTCAGATGTGATCTGATCTTAATCTAAGTCAAGGGTATTGACAAATATGTGTCTAAAATAATAACACAAAATAAATTCTGATCCCTCATGTCTTTATTGAACACACTCATAAAATCACATTTTATGCAAATTTATTCAGAAAACCATGAAATTCCAAAAGTTTCACATACTTTTTCTTGCCACTGTATATAGATATTCAACAATCCAGTTTTATCAAGAAAGATAAATAAATTACTCTGAAAAATACATTCATATGTTTGAGTAATAAAACTATATAGGCTATATGTTAACATGAGCTGGCCATGCTCACTGCATCTCACAGACGGGCGTGTCTGGCGAAACAGCATGCAGCACAGCACCCCAACTAGTTTCTAGTATAGTTTAGGTCTGCTAGCTACCTTTTGAAATCTAAACTCCAGAAACTTTGTCCATTAAATCGAGCAACATGCTCCTAATGGATCATACTACAAATTGGACTAAAAACGAACAGCAGAAAGTTTAAATTAATTGGCGTGGTTTAGACAACATCCAAAATTTTCACAGGAAATCCAGGGCATTCGTCTTTCTCAACGAGCTGTGTTACTCTCTCTGCCTCTAAATACCCACAGCAACCTCGACCGACCAATAAGCATCTGTGTTCAAGTATCCGAGTCACGGTATCAAAATAAATAGTTTTTTTGTTTTTGGCACAGAAGACCTCTGACTGGGAATCACACCTAAGTACCTTCACAAATGCACACAAGGCATAACCAACCAAGAGAATAATTAGCTTACTAAAGATTGAAGTCCCTAGTTGAAGGAACCAGTCGTACTCTAGTCTTCGACCCCAGGGAGTGGTACCACAATCTGTAGCAAACTTGTTCACAATGAGCTCCTAGAGGCTGGATCAAATCAAATCCCCATTGGGAATGTGATAGTGAATTTTTTTTTATTGCAATTTATTTGTCTTGGTAAAAACATTGTTTTACCATTGTTTTGAATAAAAACCTGAGGGCACAAGACTGTCAACCAATTACAGCTTACATTCCTCACTGTTAACCAGGACCTGAAAACAGGAATGTCTAATCGCAAAATTAGCTGAGGGTAATTAAATTATTCTCAACAGTACCAAACCTGGTGAAACTATTTAAAAATGTATTATTATGCTAAATACTAACTAATGGTAATCATATTTTTCTCATTGCCATGTAAAGTTAAACATTTCATAAGCTGTTGTTTTTGGGAGTTGTTTTGTTTAGTTTGTTATTCAACTTTATACGTAATGTTGATTTTAAAAATCAAGTAATTTGTATAAACATTTCTGTATGGACCTTGCTTTGTACACGGAGGCAAACAGGAAAGGGCCTTCCTCAAACTGTTGCCAAAAGTTAGTGTGGCACGCAGCCGGCGGCCACGCTCACAAGCTGTGATGGACAGCAACACTGAGAGGCAGGGCCAGGCCTCTTATAGGACCTTGTTGCCTAAGTGTGGTTCCACTAATGGTAATAACTTTCAGGTGCCAACAATCTCAGGCCCTTTATAAGAGCCAGCAAAGCTCAAGGAGGGAGGAAGAAAGTTGAACTGAATGTGGCAAGGGTTATTCAAGTGCAACGGTTTTGAGTTTAGGTATCCCTGAACTGGGAGGTTTTGTTTTGTATTTGTACTTTGCAGTTTCTTGACACAATAATAGCTTTTATTTAATAATGCCAAATTAAAATGCCGTTCACGGACTGAGCACAGCCTCGCATGCTAGTTAGAAACAAAGAATCGTCAAGAATGTCATTGTATGTAGCGTTAAGATTTCCTTTCACTGGAACCTAGGGGCCTAGAAAACCGCTTTAGATTCCTCTTCCATCAAACTTTTCAGTATGCATTTATTTTACTATACATTTGGGCAGGTAGATTCAGATTCGTATGTCAGACTGCCAGATGGTGAAGCGTGATTCATCACTCAAGAGAGTGCATTTCTGCTAGCCCCGAGTCCAATGGCCAGTCAATGCTTGGCATTTGGTTTGGAGATCTTATGCTCGGCTATGGGAACCTTTTTCACGAAGCTCCCTGAAAAACAATTTTTCTTCTAATCAATTTTGAACTCGGTAGTGAGTGTTGTAACTGAGGACACACAGATTTTACGCCATATGCACTTAAGCAGAGTCGGAGTAACATCTTGCATCCCACTTAATTTGCGGTGTCGTGTTTTTTTTTTCACTTTGGGTCTAGCCTGAACCGTGCTTGCTCCGTAGGAATTAACTTAACAAGCTTTATAGCGATCAGTAATGAAACCTAGGTTGCCTAGGTGACCAAGCCAGTAAGCATTGGGGGTTTGTGTCGTAAAACACCAAAGTAGGTTTGAGTCAAATTAGACATAATTACTTGGGTAGTTAAGCTAACTATACTTGTATCCCAGGACACAACGGAAGATTCAGCATACCGAATGCAGCTTGTTTTAAGCTAGCAAACAATATAACAGATAAAAAAACGCACACCATAAAATTCATTTCCCTTGATGCATTACTGTGATAAATCTTTTTCAGGGAAATGTAAACATGGGGTTTTACTTGCAAGCAAGGAATTGAAAAATACTGACAAATTTCTGTGATTTAAGGTTATCTGTCAATGGTGACATTCAATTTTGTTGCACTTCTAAACAATATTTATTTTTGTCACCACTGAAGGAATTTTAGTCGTTTATGAATCCTCAAGTTGTTGAACATTCGAACTTTCCTCTACGGAAATGATTGGCGGCTCTCTTAGCCTTTGCCTAATTTCACTGTGCCCACACTGTCATTCACACCTTTGAAAATATGTTTGTTAAAGAGATAACTTGGCAGTATAGGACAGTATACAATCTACAAATTCAAACTGCCATCAAGAGCAAAAAGACTGATAAAAAACAAATCTTAGTCCAAGCCATAGCCCGATTACTGTATGCTAAGTCTTGCATTTAGTATTTTTTTGCTACACTTGCTTTCAGAATGAGCAAAACCTGGGCCCGCCCTCTTTGCACATTGAGAATATTATTAGATTTGGTTCGGAAGGAAGGAATAAATTGTGATTTTAAAAATGGGCAAAGTGCATCACCAATTTCATTATTGTGTGCATGATAAGAGTTTGATTTGATCCTGCTTTTTGATAAGTAAGAGACGTCTTGCTTCACAACAATTTGAATTAGCAAACTTCATAATTGAGCCTTGACAGAGCCTGAATTACCAGAGGAGAATTACTACTCATGACTTGCATTCTAGGCTGGAACAGATTCTGTGCTTAATTTACTTCAAAATCTAATTCATCATTCTTGTTGACAAAGGTACTAAAGATTAGCATGGGAAAGAACAAAAAGTTGAAATAACCAATAAACTAATTAAATGAAGCTGATTCTAGCGCACAGTTTGCTTGCGTCTTCCCAAGTTGTAGGAAAATACTTGATTCATTTGCTTTCCATTGGATTCTTAGCACTGAATATTGTTTATTTATTTATTTGGCTATTCATCCCAGTGTAATACTGTGATTGCTTTAATTCTTGTGAAAAGTTATATTGAATGGGGGAAACCTGTCTGTAATTCCGTGCCCTGGCTGAACAGGAGCCAGACAAGTGTAATATGATTTCTATCTTGCAGCTAAAGTGCTCTTCTAATTTTGTTTTGAAGACATGCGAGTTACTCAGGCTCGTCAGTTCCCGGTTTTCTAATCGTCAAGTGTTGTTGAGATTCAATTTCAAAATAGAATACTCTGCCCGGAAGTTGGGGAGCTCGCTTACATCACACTAAAATCTGCATGTTTTGCAAAAGCTGAACTATTATCGATGATGTTTGAGCACACATATAAACACAACTTTCAGAGTGCCTCTGCTCTAGTGCAGTGTTTCTGACCCTCTGGGTTGCGAGGATAACCTGAGGGTTTGTGGATGACTAAAAAAAAAATGGAACACATTAACATATTTTTACTTTTTTTTTCTTTTTGCAATATTTACTCCTGCTGGTTTGCCTGCTCACATGGGTATCTCCATACATATATTCCTGTTTTACCAATTCAAGAATTAAAGCAATTCACACACACATACAGATGCGCTGAGTGGCCACAATCTTACACCTCAGTACAGCTACCGACCTTAGAACGTCCATCATGGCATGGACTAGCTTTCAAAAAGGTTTCAAAAGTGCGCCACAGGGTTACCAGCCTAAGTCGACTCTATTGGGTCACATTCTTGCCATCACATCCTACAGATGCCCGATTGGACTGAGATCTGGTGACTGGGGATGCCACTACAGTGAGCTGAATGCACTCTCTTCCCGGGAACACTTCCTGGATAATTCTAGCCTTGTGTTGTGGATGGATATGAACTGATGCATCTGATTAGCAACCATGTTTAGATATCCTGCGGCATACAACTCATAATAAAGGACCCAATGTGTGCCACAAAACACATCCAACACCATTACACAGCCACCAGGCAGGATGAACCCATGGAAGATTTTTCCTTAAAAAAGAGTAGCATTTCAGGTTTATCATGACAAAGTGTTTCTCTTCTTGCCAATAACATGAGAGGCAGCTCTGCATAATCGTTCACTATCCGTGCTGCTGCTGGGGACAGAGAAGTATCCTCAAGCAATTTATGCTAGCAACAGAAAATTCCCCTTTTTTCCAAATGGCAAAGCTGGTGCCATCCTTGGGATGGGGGCTTCCTTCAGATTACTATGCCCACACCCCTGAGAATTGTGTGTTTCCAACCGCACTATTAGCCGATGCACATTGAACAACTAAAACAATGCAGAGGTTAATTTTTGCATCTAAAATATTAAATGGCGCTTGAAATACTTCTTCCGGCTGATGACTGATGATGTATTTTTGACCCAATATCAGCAGTAAATATCAATTTGTGGCTGATTGATTGTTGCACCCCTTGTTCTGCCCCTAGACGTATTATTAGTTTCTAACTGAGAAATACCACATTTAGGCATGTTTTATTTTTATTTTGTTAACCTACTTAACCTATTTATTTATTTTTTGCTAGTGGAATAAATTAAAATATACTATTAATGCATTGCAGCATTACATTTTACTGGGCTTAAGTTTTGTTGGGAACATAAATGTTAAGATGATTTAGAATTTTTGCTCACTTTCCTTGCTGCATCCCATGACACCATATGTGACTTTGCCATTACATTCAGGTATGAAAGTTTTAAAGGCTCCATTACAATCAACCTGTCTATCGAAATCATTTGTGGTGGATGTGAACAAAGTGGAATAAAATTATGTTAATGTATTTCCGACTATTAGTATTTGCTATTAGTATTATTTTCATTACACTCTGCTAATTTTGTGAGAAGACATGCCTGTTTCACAGTCAGTAGCATAAGCTTTTAAATACCTTCAGAACACACACATATGAATTGCGGAAAAAAATTTTACCTTTAAAAAGTTGAAGTTTACCTTTAAATTGTATTATCATTGGGGTTTGATTTGTCTGGCCCTTAGTTCTTGAATGACCCCCTGCAGGAACACACGTTTTGAGGCCTAGTAGAATTTACTCCAACTGTCAGTGCACTAAATCCATACGAATATACCCAAATTCTGAACACAATTGAGAATATTTAAAGCTGCACGTTATTCCAACAATTGGTGTCAGAAGTATTCAGTGGGATTGATGAAACCATCCCACCCACATTGCATTGTGTTGTAATACTTAAACTTTAACTCTGCTCTAAACAAATTTGCAGAACAGTTTGACCCTTGCTGTGACAGGATCAGGGCTTGTTAGCATTACAGAGAAAAACTGTGGTGTCAATTTTTTAATGAGATTAAAAAGAAAAACTAATCTAAAAAAAAAAAATGGTGCTAGGGCACTATATACTATATATTTCTAGTATATATGGACTAGTGACTCTGGGTTCTCTTACCTGTGAATGGCGTCCTGTCCTGAAGTGCCCAGATGTGACAGTTCCTGTTAATTATGATCTCTATAAATGATCTAGAGAGACGTGTTACTTAATATATAATTAGGACTGGCAGATTTTAAAATAGAAAATGCTTCACCACCATCTTCTTAGATTTTTTAATCACAAATAGGATATTATAGGTGTGTATGAATAAGTTCCATGAGAAAAACATGTTAATGTTGTTAATCATGTTAATGGAAATTGTAAACAATAGCAATTGTTACGGCTACGCTGATATCTGAATGACAGAATGGCAACTAACAATTTAAGTACTTGGTCTTTCATGTCAAATTTATAGAATTATTGATACTCTCAAGATCATAAATTTTTCGGCTTCTAAATTAATTATTAATTGTTTAGGCATTCTTTATTTTTAACTGTGGCATTTCCTGTAACCTATCCAATTTTGGTTCTAGCTAACACTTTCTGGTACTGCAAATTACACCTATATGGCAAATTCCGAGAGATTTAAATACAGGGACTGTGGCAGTGTGGAAGCTTTCAGTGCACTTATGTTTTTTAATTTCCTTTCTCTCCAGTGGTGCTTTTGGATACCAGTGCCGTGCTTGGAGAGTTGGGCTGGAAAACGTACCCAATGAATGGGGTAAGTCTATGCAGCCTGTGTCTGACTTTGCTTTTCTATTGCGGTTTATGCTGCAGTACTTTGGTACTATACTGAGAAACATACACACACGAATGGAAATCCGGAAAAAAAATGTTTGATTGAGTTGTTAATGGATAACAAATATGTTACTGTAAGGACACAGTTGGTAACAATGGATACGGCACGTTTCCTGGTCAAAGCAATCACTTTAACACACAAGCTGTTTTTTTTGTTTGTTTTTTCCACTCCATCTGTCAATTCTTTAAGATTTTATATGGTGTGACTTTTATTTTTCTCAGTTGTGAATTTTACTGTGACGTTAATAGCTTGACTACATCTGTCATTCAGAAGACTACAGATTTTTTGTGGTGTTAAGGTTCCTTATGACTACTGATAATGACTGCTGATAAGTGACTCGATGTACTCTTGAGACTTAAAACATGCTTAGGGATACTTTATGATTTTGCAAAAACCCATTGCATCTCCATTTAAAACAGAACATTTCTATATAGAACTACCATATTTTTTCATAACTTTTAATTTATTTTTATTTTTGATTGGCTAAAAATGTATCTACACTCGAATCATGCGATTGTTGCCAAAAAGTTGAGTCTAGAGCACTGTACTACTGACCTCAAACCATTGACACCTTATTTAATATTTTCTTTCAAGCGTTGCCAGTACATGTAGTGGATTAGAAAAGCAGTTAGTCTACATTAAAAACGGACTGATATTTGTTGAGGTGTTTCTATTGAATATTTATTTATGTAAACTGAAGATTTTTATTATGCAGATATTATTATGCTGAAAAAAGAGCACATTTGCAATCCTTCCAGCTAGTGGAGTGAAGCTTAATTGTCTTAACTGTTGGAAACAATATTAAGAATTTAAAAACCATTAAGTCCTTAGTGGAATATTTCTGAATGAAACTAGCCTGCATGGTCTTATTTGGTAATAGGACTCTGCATATAACCTTGAAAGATGTCAACTGCACTTAATATACTTTCACCATGATAGAACCTGACCTGGAGAGTTATGATGATTATAAACCCACACATAAACACGTGAGAAAGCACCAGTCATTTATAATATCAGTATTAATCACTATATCTTGAAGACCACGCAGTGTTTATTTAGTCTCTGAAGTGCAAGCAAAATCTACAAGTCATGTGCTTCCTTTACAGAAGACCTTCTTTCCCCCAGTGTCAAAAGAGAGACTATTACATCATGTAGGTCAGTCTGACAGCAGCCAAGAGGGAAAGGGTTGGCTGCAGCCCTGACTCCATGATTAAGCTGTCAAGACTTCTCCTTGCTTGCCCAGGGAAAGTGGATTGTCCATGAATATTTAACACTAGTAGGTGAACAGGGAAGAAGGGAGGGATGTGGACAATCTCCAGGAAGTAATCCAGTTCCAATTCGATTCAGTTAGAGAGCAGAGCAACCTGTGGCGCTGTTAAGGTAAATAAATAAATTAAAACGCGTTCAACATTAACTTTGAGTTTTGAAGAGCCCCTGAAGTTTCATTTAACTTCAGTTCTTGTGTTGTAAGTCTTTGAAATGACCAAAGGACAGTTGGGTCTTACTGGTGTCCTTAAAGTTGTGTTTTTTTCCAGGGATACCCTAATGAAAACCAGCTCTAATGATACATTGACCTTATACCTCCGTTCCCCTATGCTTTTGTGTTTAAATGAGCCATTCCTTTAAGAAAATGTCACATATAAGCCATATCTAGTGGCCCTTTTAGCTGTCAAGTCATGCATAGAAATGCATCTAGTCTGTGTATAAACATACATGA
>JAOVYW010012222.1:9999-22056 GCA_025775045.1 Hiodon tergisus | reverse complement strand
TAAGCCATATCTAGTGGCCCTTTTAGCTGTCAAGTCATGCATAGAAATGCATCTAGTCTGTGTATAAACATACATGAAGGTAGTTAATTAATTGCTGAGAAGATGTTTCACATGATTATCAAGCCTACCTGGCAGTATTTCTTATTAAATTTAAAATTTAAAGAAAAGTTCTTTGTTAGGCAGCCTCTATTATTAACTAATTGTGCCTCAGCTCTCCCAAGAACATAATGTATTTTCTAATGAAAGGGTACATCTTAGCATCTTCAAGACTTTGGGTGCCTGATGTATTTACATGCCATTAGACAATTATTTGGAAATAATTTCTTGTTAGCAAGCAAAGTTGTTTACTTAGTTTATTAGTGTTTTTAATATTTTAAGAAAATAGTTAATTTGGTGTTCTAAATTGGTCTTGATACACAGACACTAAATGTGTGTGTGTGTGTATGTGTGTGCAAGATCTTATTTAAGGCTATTGAGTAAATTAACAACAAAATATATTCATGTTTCTACAAACCTTTCCCGAAACCAAACCTCTTATAAACCCGTTTCCCATTTACTCTTTTTCAGTTACCTTAGATTTAAATTAAAGTAAATATAATTTGTACTTGTTGATTTCTAAAATATTTTTCTGAAGGAACTATGCCAGAACCTGATAAAATATCTACAGAAAGCATCTCTTCAGTGTGACAAAAGAAAAAGGTGGATTTAGATAGGTGTTTTAAATAACGCATTCTCTTGAGTTGTTTGTGGATCATATAGATCATAATAGATCATACTGTCAATTTGTCTGAGTAAAAATTTCATATTAATCATGTTTTTGATTATATTGAACAGGACTATAAATAAATAGGGATGACACTATTGGATGTGTAATTTGACATTGGCTGAAAGTTTGGAAACAAGTCGAATTTCTCAGTGCTTTTTTAGAATAGACGTCAAATTGATAATAATATTATGCTTTTACCAAAGCTCTTCTTTAAAATTTTTATTTTGTTAGGTCTTTAAAGAATACTGCCTATAATAAGTTAAGTAAATGTGAGTCACTTATAATTTGTATAAACTCCTGCACAAACAAGTCATCTTGCCATTTAAATTTGTTGCGAATATATTAAAGCCTATTTATCAATTTAAAAATTTGGGGGCAAAAATGTGTGGAGATTTTTGGCATTGGAGCAACCAGGCATGAGTACATGGCATTGTAACATTTCTCACACTTCTATGTAGCAATGACTCATTGTAGCATTTAATAAGAATGTGGCGAGCAGCCACAGCACCCACAGTGGGGACCTGCATGTGCTTTTCAGACACTTCCCAAATCTACAAACGGGTGCCTGCGAGCCCAGTGCTAGTTCCAGGTAGAAAGAGTTTTTTCGTCAAGTTGCTGTTGAGCTGTTATGTGTTGTCATCCGTTTGGCACATTCAACCTCGACCGCTTCCGTTTAACACGGCACCAGGTTGGGTCGTTGTTGGGGTTGTTGTTAAATTTGAAGCAGATGGATTTACTGATTTAGCCAATTCAGCATGATTACAGGTTAGCTGACTTATTGAAGTACCGGCAGAGTACAACATTTGGTCTCACTAAGAATGATATTCAACACTTCCTATGTTTTTTATAGCCAGCATTAAGGGGTACACAGCTTAAATGTGCCTTGCCGAGTATCTCTCTACTTAAAATAGTGTTTTTTAAATTTAATACATTTTTCTAAATTAAGACACTAATATATAAACAAATATATTTATTCTGGGCGAATATTGTTGCTTAATAAAAACAAAAACAAAACTTGGTTGTCCTATTACCAAATTCAAACCTTTGGCCCGCTAATCAGTTTTAAATGCAGTTTTGTAAAATGCGATTAGTGGGTTGCCAAAGTTTTGATTTGGTCCCACCCTGAATGTGGCTTAGTTGCATGCACCACGTGCTTGTCATTAAGTTTGTCTTTTTAAATGAACGAGAGAAGAAGATTTGTATTTCTGGAGCTTTGAGTTGTTTTATTGTTTGAAGTTTGTAAAAAATAAGTGTTTTCCCAAAAAGTGCGATTTTCTTTCAGTTATGCGACTTTCATTGCAGTTTTACACTCCCGTTTTATTTGCTGGGATTTTTTTTTCTGGCTGGACAGTGCATGCTATAAGGGTAATTAATTACAGTTACCTTGCAGTTACCATTTGACACTGTGGACCTTAATACCATTAGAGTGGGGGGAAATAGAAGTG
This sequence comes from Hiodon tergisus, assembly GCA_025775045.1. NCBI lineage: Eukaryota > Metazoa > Chordata > Actinopteri > Hiodontiformes > Hiodontidae > Hiodon > Hiodon tergisus. Next base: position 19,845 of record JAOVYW010012222.1, on the reverse strand, counting down.
CCATGCATATATTAAAATGCGTATTGCAGCTATTAATGGAATTCTTTCCCAAGATTCTGGAAAAAAATAAAAAAAACAGATCATAAATGTTGTCTCTAGGGGACCATGTGCTTAAAAAAGGGAAAAGTAATTTTGTGTCTGAGTTACTTCCAATGACCTCTGTCCTTACAAGGCTTAAACAGTACCAGGGGAGAGCTTAATTGGCTCATTTCCTGTCAAAGATATGCCAGGACCAATTCTTAATCCGCTTCTTACATGATCCAGTTGAAGGCACGGGGAGGAGTAATTGCTGAATTTTGATTGGCTACCTATGGTGTTATAAAAAATAGGCAGTTAGATAGGCTGTGTGTGTGTGTGTGTGCGTGTGCGTGCGTGTGGGTGGGGGTGTAGAATCTCTTAATTGAAAATTAAGCACAGTCTTCAGGGTGAGCGTCATATCATACTGTGCGTCATAATACAGTGTGAGGGATTTTCATCCCCGATACCCTTTGCTCTCAGGCTGCACTTTTACCTTTCCGGTGTAGAAAGATGTTGTAATGAACACCGAGTCCTGTGTCCTGGGCGCTGTGACAGTGCCTTGAGCAGAGCTGACACTGCGAGCACAAGGCCTCCTATTTTTAATGCATTGTTGTTAGTCCAGAGCAGGTATGCTGTCTGTTTGTACATGGTACTGAGCAAACAGGCTGACGGAGCGAGGCAGCTGTCTTAAGGTAATCGTTTTCCGGCGTTTTGAGATGACGGTTCAGTAATGATGGCCTGGAACGTAGGACACAGAGGAGAGACACAGTAAAAGTGAAACACAAGGTTTTTTCTGCCTATGTGCATGCAGTTGCTTGCAGTCTACCCACAAAAGAATATGGTTTGTGGTGTTACGGCTACGCTTTACATCATTATCTGAATGACAGAATGGTAATTTTGATATACTTTTTGTCTTATTTCTTTAAATCACCTTTCCTATTGCTTAATCTTTTTTACATGCCATTTTCACCTTTTACAGTCATCATATTCCCAAAGATTGTGTTCCACCCTACGTGTAACAGCCTGTCCCCTCTCTGTGGTCACATAGCTGAAGCTCTTACTTTCATCTCTGGCCCCTCAGAGGTGGAATGATTTATGATTTACGTGTTTTTAACAGCCGAGTTGCTAGTTATCTTATTTTTCTTTCTGAGGACCAATGTATTTTAATCGTAAGTGATAATGGCTGATCTTGGTCTATTGTAAACATCTACATTCGTGGAGTCTCCTGCAATTCAATTATAGTGTAGTATGAACTGTTGTATGTTTACATCTGGACAGGGACTGTGATTAATACTTTCTGCCACACTATCTGGCATCATTTTTTGTATTAAACCTAAACTCTACTAACATGGACTGTAATATTCTACCATTCTTAGACCTTTTAGATTTCTAAGCTCTGATAATGATAGTAATTTAAAGGTTTTCATTAAAACCTGTCAAAGCATTCATTGTCCATAGATCTCATTAACACCTATAGACAATGGTCTGATGGTAATTGACAATTATAAGCCAAATTACAAAATTAAAAAAGGTTGTTCTGGTGGTATGAACATGAAAAAAGTCATTTTTCCTTAATTTTACAGATTCAGAATATAGTTCTTCTTCTCTTGAAGTGTCCAATTAATCCAAATCAGAACTAAAAATCTCTGTGAATAAGCAGAAAAGCCTTTTTTAGGATTCAAGGTCATTGTGCCCTTAATCAGTGCAATCAAAAAGTTTTGAATCGGTAAAATCTGAGTTGCTGAGCTCATTTTCCCTATTCCCTCTTCCCTCAGCCTTAATTAATTTCCCCCCTTTCTGGTCTCAGCATTCCTTTTGTAATGTTGACCCTGTGGCAGGCTTGTGTGACTCCTCGCCACTTTTATAAAGGAGTTGATCAGTGAAATTCGAATGATTTACACGCTCCATATGAAATGTCCAATGAGATTTCATACCATTCGTTGGAACAAACAAGTCCTACCCATACCCACACATCCATCTGACACTTCGGGAAGGTGTTATTATTTGAATAGGATTTTAAGTGGGCCATGTGGAGACCAAGTTGAAAAGACTTAAAGTAGGCTAGACAGGTTAACTGAAATTGTTTCCCCTTAACCAGTTTCATGGTTTTTGACTACATCAACTCAAATGATTCAGTGCCTGAAATGCCTGATCGATGTGGTCCTTACAAAACGAGCATATGGCAGCTGGTGGTGTAGTAGTTAAGGTGACAGGCTTGTAACCGTAAGGTTCTGTTGTACCCTTGAGCAAGGTACTTAACCTGAATTGCTTCAGTAAAATATCCAGCTGTATAAATGCCTAAATGGATGTATGTAGAAATTGTAAACTCTGCAAGTCGCTTTGGATAAAAGTGTCTGCTAAGAAACTATAATAAATAAATATACCAAAAATATATATTGATTGATATCGAAAATATCATAAATATACACAAACTGTGTTATAATGATTCATGTTTAATAACACTGACAACATGCCAGAATTCTATATTCGGAAGTGGCAGAAAGTATGTTATTAAGCTATTGGCAGGACCTTGAACACCTAGGGTTCACTGCAAACATGCAACGGGGGGGGGGGGGCTTATCATTATATTAAAAAATAATAACTTTCAGGTTTCAGTATGAATTTTCGGACTTTGATATCACTGTATTCTGGATCTATAACAATTTTGCCTTGATTCCCGCACATTTAGAGATGTGGAGACATAGCAAGATTAATAGTCTCTACCACAAATGCTCTCCAAACAAATGTGTCTCTTAAACCTACCTGACAGAGTGAAAGTATTAGATGGGTTGGTCTCTGCACAGTTATAGACAATGTCTGCATCTTCATTTTCTCCTACTCCTGGGATATCAGTACAGATTCTCCTTTTAGTTGGAGATCATGACATCAACTGTGTTCTTAATAGCTGAATCACTTCATCAGTATTTTTTAAAGTTAAGTTAAAATGATAGGGGGGTTGTATGTGTCGACCAGAACAAGAAACTTCACAAGACGGTCCTCAGTTTCTTGTTCTGATGGTTTAATTGATTTCTGCTTGTGTCTTGGGGCAGGCCATTTAGTTTCTTCGGTGTTCATTTCCACTTCCAGTAATAACGCATTAACCAATGCAGACTGTAGTTAAATTGATTTTTATTCAGAGATGTCTGGAAATGCCTTTTAAAGAAAGTAGATCCCCTGAGGCATAGATACAGGGGTGGCCTGTGAACACAAAATTCCTCCAGATGTAATGCAGAAGTAAACAGTGAGGGATGGAAATCAAAGCTTTTTAAAAAGATCATGACTTTCTTGCCACGGTTTCACTAAGAAAACACTCTTGGTTTGTTTCAGAAGATTTCCAGAGAAACGGGCACCATTTTATACCAGCTTCCAAATACTCACTTCTATTTGATTGATAGCTCCTCACTAGCTTACCAATGCCAATAGGTTAAAGACTGATATTGGATGAAGAGTAACTTGTAGCTCTAGTTGTGAGTCTGTGATTAATATTAAGATTTAAATTAACATTATTTGTTCTTTATTTCTTGCTGTTAATAATAATAATAATAATAATAACATGTTATTATATCCATCACTTTGATTAGTTTCTTGTTACAATTATTTGAATAATTAGATTATTCAATTATTATTTATTATTTTATATTCACTTTTATTATTACATATAGGAAATTTTAATGTCAAATTATGGCTACCATTATATTTATATATTTTGAAATAATATTTATATGGAAAAAATAAGGATTTTAAGAATGCATTTACATATAACGAACACCTGTAGGATTTGCATACATTATCTCTGCATATGCATAAAACTTTGATCGAAAGCTTTTTAATTGTCAGTGTCCCGTTTAGTGTGCTGATGAAAACAGGTTTCTAACTTTAAATTAACCGGTCGTCACCGATTCATTCATTACATAAGCTTATGTTGATTTCCCCCAGACTACGGGAAAATGCTATCCTCAGCCTGTCAATGTGTTCTTTTTTTCTGAATTGTGTTCTTCTGAGATGGAAGGGAAGCAGTGTCTATGCCCCCTACCTCCCCCTGCGTTGTACCAACCCTGCTCTGTACCCCTGTCACACTGAACAGAGATCAGTCAGAGCTGACTGCTCCTCACAGTGACATCCCAGACTGCCTGTCACTACAGTAAAAATAGATATGTTAAACTGCAGATCTTCTTTTCACATTTTTCACACACACAGTTCATCTCTCTGCAAACTATCCATGTGCGCTGTTGTTTTTCTTTGCAAAACTAGACCTGGAATTGGCAATAAGTAAACTCTTTCCACAAAGGAAGAGAAGGAATGTAAAGGTGTAATAGGGGAGAAAAATAATTAATAATGAAAAAAAAATACTATTATATATTGAGGATATTCTTGAGGAACACTACTAATCAAATCAAATACTAATCAAAATTTTGGCAATCCATTATTTGCAGTTTATATCTGTATGTAAGTATCTTCTTTCTTCTGCGATTAGTAGGTTTTTATTTGGTGCAAGTATCTGCATGCTATGGTTTGAGTCATTTGTCTGTGCAGACACCGCATCTCACAGCAGTAGCCTAGTGATTTAAGAAACTTTAAACAAGCAAAGTCATAGAATTAGCAGCAGTATTTAACTGTATGGTTTTTTTTTGTTTTTTTTTGGAAAAAAAAGGTTTTATGAGACTATAGGCAGTTAAATAAACGGACTGTTGTGATTTGTACTGGTGTTTGCTGGCTAACCTAGCTAAAGTCAAATTAACTTGCTATCTAACATTTAATGATAATGTTTTGACGTTAGCCTGTGTGATGTTAGTTAGCTTGCAACTAAAGGAGAACATATTACATGGACACCCCTTAGTGAATTACTGAATTCTCCATAAACAAACATTAGCAGTTGAAGAAGCTCAGTGACATTCAACGTGGTATCGTCATATGATGCCAATTCTTCAAAATGTCAGTTAGTCACATTTCTGCCCTTCTAGAGCTGCCCCAGTCAACAGTTAGGGTTGTTATCATGAAGCGGAAATGTCTAGTAGCAACAACAGCTCAACCATAAAGTGGTTCACAAGCTCACAGAAGTAACATGTAAAAAGTGTCTGTCCTCAGTTGTTCCAAACTGCCTCTGGAGTTAGCGTCTGCACAACGTCAGCACAAGAACAGTTTGGATAAGGCAGGGCACACACATGCCAAGGATCATCATATGCAATGCCAGTTGGTGTCTGGAGTGTTTATTGGACTCTGGAGCAGTGGAAATGCTTTCTCGATTAATCTCGCTTCACCATCTAGCAGTCTGACAGACAAATCTCGGTTTAGCTTTTGCCAGGAGAACACTACCTCCCAGAAGGTATAGTGCCAACTAGTGATGCACCGAAAAATAAAAATTCTGGGCCGAAACCGAAAATTCAGGATGTACTTAGCCGAAAACCGAAAATGAATTTTTTTAAACCTATTTTAAAATAGTTTTTTTGTATAATTGTATTAATATTATACTTTTTAATTAATTTCATGAATTTAATTAATCTGAATGGAAAAACTACAAACCAATAAAATGATCACACTTTTATTGAAAGTTACACACCAAAATTAGACGGAAAATATATCAAAACAATATTAAATATATTATTCTAGTTCTAGAAAACTATTATGATATGCCAAACAGCAGTCAAGTAATGAACTTAGCAGCTCTAGGCTAGCATCTTGCAAATACAAAAAGTTTAAATATAAATCGAATGTCCTCCACAACAGAGAATGGCTGGTCATCTAAGGCAATGAATTCCATTATTTTCTCTGTAATGCCACGTCTTTTGGCACTAAGCCTTTTCAAAGACTGTGGCAACCGATGGTGTTGGTGTGCTAGTTGGGGTACTTTTAAGCGTTGTTTTTGTTGTTTGGCTGTACTCAAACCTGTCGTGGAAAAGTGTTTCAGCCCTGTTCCCCGTCTTGAAATTTATGCAAACGCTGCAGATCGCAAATTTGATGTCCTTATCAGAAACTTTGAAGTATTTCCACACCGCTGACATGATCGGCCTTTGTAGCGCCGTGATAACGGCTAGATCGATCGAGAGTGAAATCTGAGCATTGAGGTGCGGGGCGGGGAGGGGAGGGATATATTTTCGGCTCATATTTTCTGCCTTTTTTCTCTTTCGGACAAAAACCGAAAATGCAATTTTCGGCCGAAAAATTTGGTGCATCCCTAGTGCCAACGGTTAAGTTTGGTGGAGGAGTCTGGGGCTGTTTTCCATGGTTCGGGCAAGGCCAATTAGTTCCAGTGGAGATTCTGTGCTTCAAACAAGATAATATCCCTGTGCAAAAAACAAGGTCCATACGGAAATGGTTTGTTGAGATCGGTGTGATCAATTACTTGACTGGCCTTGCCAGAGCCATGACCCCCATCAGATACATTTGGGATAAACTGGAACGCTGACTGCTAGCCAGGCTTACATTAATGCCGGGCAAGCTGGTGTCCACATATTTTCGGCGATGGCACATGGAATTTGAATTACAGTAATCTTACATCTCATCAGTGTAAAATCTGTTGAAGGGTTAATTAGTTTGGGAAAACTTTAATTAAATTGGAACGGGGCTCTTCAAAAGAGGCTTAGTGCTATCAACGCCACTGGTGACTATCAATGTACTTGCGTAGAAAGTAATTATTTTTTCTGCATGTTACAGACAAATATTTATCTAAGGAATACAAAAATATTTTAAATCACTGAAAGCCTTAGTATACATTACATCCATTACATTGCGTAGCTCCTGACTTGGCCAAATCATAGCCGTGCCAATAATTGTAATCACACGCACCCTGAATTTTTTATTGCTTTAAAATAAAACTGACATGTGCCAACCATAGACTAGCTTCAGAATGGACGCATAGGGCTACTGAGCACCAGATTTTCACCAAAATACAGAAAATAATAAAAAAGGTTGTGTTATGAAACACTTCAGGACAGGTAATTTTTAAGCAAATATTATTATGAAACAAACATAAAAAAAGGAAATTATGGTGTTCTTGCATAAATCATCAATAAAGTGTGTGCTCCTGTGATAATTTCTCTCTTAAATTAAATTAATTTGGCCCACGGGGCGAGCTGCTCAAAGATGACAGATGTAGATGGCAGCCATGCTGGTAAATAATAATTCCTGCTGTCTCACGTGTTTCGTAATAAAAATGGATGTATACGTTATTAAAGAACAAGGTGTCTCAGATCAACCAGAGAACAAGTTGTAAATCCACGCTGTGGTTGTACTCTGATAATATTTTTGTCTTTTTATGTCTTTAATTATGGTGCTTTTTATTTGACAAATTAGGAGACATTTCTAATGAGGAAAAGTGTGCTTTTTTTATGCTCAGAATTTACATGGATTAACCAGGTGTACGAAATGGAAAATGGCCTTGACCTCCATTGCTGGTTCTGCTGCTCCCAAAACAAAAGTACATTCAGCTTTATGAATAACATTGTACTATAGGGCATACGTATTAATCTTAATTGAGAATAAATATTCAGCTTTAAATGGACAATAAACGGGAAAAAAGGAACCAACCAATGGCTTTTAGTCATGTCCAATCGACAAAGCTCACAGTGCAATGTGTTTATTTGCATTTGCTGCACAAAGATACATTCTAATATACACTACATGGCCAAAAGCATGTGGTCACCTGCTCGTCAAACATCAATTCCATGCTCATTCCAAAATCATGGGCATTAATATGGAGTTAATTCCCACTTTGCTGCTGTTACAGCTTCCACTCTACTGGGAAGGCATCTACTGCATTTTGAAACATGGCTTCTTCAATTCAGCCTCATCAGCATTAGTGAGGGCAGGCACTGGTGTTGGGCAATTAGGCCTGGCTCACGGTGGGCGTTACAATTCATTCATCTTCGGGGTGCATTGCTAGGTAATATTTTTAGTAGTGGTAGTCCATTAATTTAGTGAGCTATATCTTTACAAATGTCACAGACCAGCTGGTAAGGCAATTTCCTTGAGTGTGCATAAAACTCATTGTATGCAGTTGGAAGTAACATTCTACATGTCCCTTTTCCTTCTATTTGATCTTACTAATATCATGGCTGTGTCTGAATACAAACATTGTGATTAGAGAATTAATAACATTCAATGAAATTGTTGACCATCTTCAGCCCCTAAAAGTGTGCAGTAAGGTTAGAAGAAATTCCACTCATCCCGGACATTCAAGCAGGGCTCATTATATGTAACAGGGGGAAAAAATTTCAAATTTAAACATGCTTCTGCTATGAAGAAGGATCTTCTTTTTTTCCTCTCACAAGATGCACACCAACCAAAAGCTTTCAAAAAAGCTGTAAGCTTCCTTGCACAACACCAGCACCACATTCTAAAGTTTGTAAAATGATTGTGCATGCCCACTGAATTAGCAAATGGCTCTAGTTACTTAGAACACTGTACTAGATCTTAACCACCATCTCTAACTTATGGTCTGTAAAATAATGGAGGGTGGTAGATATTTGTCTTTAAATCAAGTTCTTTTAAGAAAATTGTTAAAAAGAAAATGCTAGAACTACCTCTCTCTCTCACAGGCTTTTTGATATTTCTAGGAGTCCACCCCATGTTGTGACAGCCATTGTGAAAGAAAAAAACAAAGTCTGATTTTCACAAGTCTCTGTAAATCCGACAACATTTTCTAGTATGGACATAGTTGTCGCCAAAAAGGGGTTTGTACATCGTAGATAGTCCTTTGAATTGTGTCCCCCCTGAAGAGCTGGAAGATGATGAATAGCAAACAGACAACTAGACGCGAGATAGTGTAAAGTATAAAATTATTTATTTTCAAACAATCAGGGACATTCTGAGCAAAATACTTATACTTTCCTCTTTTTTCTGATCTTTGAATTAATGTTGGTTTTTTTTGTACTTAACAGGCTTTCTCATATTAAAATTGCATACTTTTGATATAAAAAAGTATTTTTGCTTTGTTGCTCGAAATTCCCATAAAGAAAAAGAGGCAGTAGATTAGGCAGTAATCTTGATACAGTGGCTTCGTACGAGCAGTTCTCTTTTTACAGAAACATGGTATAAAATTGGTAATGGTAATTAGGACCTAGGTTTACACCATCGTTGGTATGTGCGGTTCTTTTTTTCCACGAGTGAAATGCATGTACTCTTTCCTAATCTTTCTAGGATACTCTATCCAAACAGTGAAATATATCTTTTAAAGTCCCACAAACATCAAGCGCCAGGAGAACTCTCATAACCTTAATGTGTTCATTAGCAAGAAGTGACATGGGGAGATATAGGTCCTGAATTATTCATGTTATTTATATCGCTTGCCCTGTGAGAGGAAACCAGTTGTAACCAAACAAGCCAGCCACATTGTCCATTTGCACGTAAAGTGAAAAGGTTGGAGCTAGGTAACAAGGTGTTATCCAATGGTAAACACTGTTATTTAGATTTTTTTAAATACTAAACAGGTTAGGTATGTATTGTCACTAAAAGCCCAAATGCCAAATGTGTGCCACTGCTATTCTGTCCCACTTACAAATCAGTAAATTACAGGATCTGTACAGTGTGGGTGTTTTATTATTTGAATACCAGATTAAAGAGATGGGCTTAATTCCTCAGAATTTTTTTCTTCTATTTTGGCACTGCAACTTTCCCTCAGGTGCACCAGTTATATAGCTATGGATGCATGCCAAACATTAGTTCCACAAATGCGTCAATTTGTTAAATTATCGGGAGGATAATTTCATAAAATATAGTGAAAAATCTTAGTTAAATGTGTGTTAAATCACAAGATCACAAGTTAAGTGCCTTATTTGCCTCTCTGCACTACTATACCCATATATATATGTGTGTGTGTGTGTGTGTGTGTGT
>JAOVYW010012183.1:23912-34393 GCA_025775045.1 Hiodon tergisus | reverse complement strand
GAACCCGTGCACCAAAGAACCCGTGCACCAAAGAACCCGTGCACCAAAGAACCCGTGCACCAAAGAACCCGTGCACCAAAGAACCCGTGCACCGCTCCAAATAAAATAATTTTAATTACCTAAGTTTTGTGCAAACTAAAACCAGAAATGACAAAGATAACAACTCACGCCAACTGCGAAGTGCAGGGTTTACATGGCAAACAGAAAACCAAATCAGGAGGTGCAGGGCCAATGGAAAAAGAAGTGAATCAAACAAGTGCACATGGCTCTGTGGAATGTTAATTGAATGATTGAGCTAGAAGTTGACAGAAAGCAAAGAGTGAAGGCAAACTGTGACAGTTATAGTGTGATTAGCGGCTTGTCATTGTATTGATTTGGTCTTGTGGGGTTCTTTGCTTTTAAAAACTGTAGCTCTGAATTCAATAAATTTAGAAGAGGACTTGCCCTTGGAACTTGTTGCCAGACATAATACATAAATGTTCCCCTGTACAAAGCTCTTGTATTTAATTTGGGGGGGGCATTGTCTGATAGAGGGATTACTTATGGCCCTTCCTCTTGTGTCGGCTGTGGGTCTTCATCCCATAATACTAGCCTGAAAAGCTAGGTGAATTACTATCAAGTCTCAAGCAGCTAAGCGAATTATCACTTCCATGGAAGAGTATTCTGTCTGAAACAATACATTTCCAGGAGTGTTTTATTGTCCATTTATCTTTTGTTGATGAGTCACCCTGTTCCCAGAGAAAACTCTTATGTTTAAAGTCAGCCTGTTCCACGGAGAAGGGAGGAGGCCAGAGCCATAAGCACATGGACTCTCTTCCCTGCTGAAATAATGACCCTGGGTGCCGGGCTGTTTATCCCTCTGAGTTATCCCCTGCTATCACTATGTGGTAGCACCTTGCCTATTGTTCTTTAAACATCACGTGAAATCCATTTGGGCCTGGGGGGGACTGGCTTCTTTCCAAAAATTCCACCATAGACTGTGACCCCTTCATCATAGCCATAATCACCTTTATAGGCTATTTGTCATATCTCCCCGCGATTTACGAAAATGACCTAAGTCCAGTGCAGTTAGTACTGTTCCCATTATCACGCTTCTTCAGCCTGCTGCTCAGTGGGGTTTGCTCTCAAGGTTTTTAATCAATGGCTGTTTCTACCAGCCGTATTTTCTCCGTATAAACGTCAATACCAAATTCTTAATTCAAATTTAGAAATTCTGGTGGACTTAATGGGCGATTGAGCACTTTATCCAGTTCCACTGAAAAGCTAGGGGAACATTTGGATGGTCAGGAACTTTTAAATCCACAAGGGACAAGCCCTTAAGTCCAAAGATACACTAGATATGTTAATGATCTTGGAGGCAGAAGAATCCCCTCTACGGGTAGGCTCCAGGGAACACAGATTAAGAAGATACTGGAGATGTGATTTGATATACCCCAGGGATTACATGGGCTTCAAACATGGACTTGTTTAGCCCGGGACCAAGTTCTCAAAGTGTAATCTACGGTCTTCATCCCAGAACAACATTAGTGTCTGATCAGCACTGGGTCTAACTCTGAGATGGACATAATTTAGGACACGCAGTTATATTTTATCTAATATACAGTACACACGGTCTTTAAGTATCCTCCACTCCTTCAGCAGAATATTCAGGCATACACGTTTAGTACGTTTAGTACCTTGCCACTTCTAGGAGGGTGTGCGATCTAAGGTATCTCTGCCCATACTTTTGTCTAACAACGACCGTACCCCAAATCTTATTCATGCCCAAGCAATCCCCGCCTTGTTGACTGATTGTCATGCTGCTGAGAGGGTTGTCGTGATAGGGGAGGTGCTAGACTTTGCCCTTTGGTGGTGCCCTTCACCCTGCATTGTATTATTGACACTGCTCACACTACCTGCACACACTGCCTAGACTGATAAATATCGGGATACCGGAGTCTCACACCCAAAGCCTTGCCCTTCCTTCTAATTGGGACATGCTCTGCATGCCCCCGCTCCAAGCCAGGATTTTGCGTGGAAAAGCCCATCTTTGCCTTTCTTCCAACATCCCATCCCCACGATGAACAAGGCCTGCATCGCCTCTCACCTGTCCACTTTAGTGTTCCCTTAGAAATAATAACTTTCTCTTACATGACTGTGCTTGTGAGCCAGAGCAACTTCCTTTTTCAACAATTCATTGATTAATCCCAGCTCCCTTTGCTGCCGCTTCCTTCCACTGCGGGTGCGAAACCTATACTATCGCATGTGCGAATTCTCTTCCTACGAGGCCACAAACATTAAAATTTTTATCATTTGACATCCTGCTAACCCCTATTCATATTAAACCTATATCATATTTCTCGCTGCTCTCCTGAGAGGTCTGAGGTGCTTTTTAATTTATCAACTGGTTTATACCAATTTACTCTTACATTGGCATCAGCCAAACTTAAATCCTTAGGGGAGCATAAATTCTGGTCTCCCATTGTCCAAACTATGCTTTTCCAGCTTGCAATTGGTAATACTCCTATCTGTCCTGTGGCTTCTTTTACTTTTATGTGGCCTATAGGTAGAAGCGGACTGGTCATTTGGAGCACCTGGAGAATTCCCGGTGGACTGGTTAACCTGTGGACTTTGTGGCCGGGCAACAGCCCTGATGTAAAAATGTAGGCTTATCTCACAAATCCCAGCCAGGCTATTTGACTGGAACTGTCAGACAGCCCCATGGGTTAATTTACAGGGACTCAGGTCAGCCCACATTGAACTGTGTCTATAATTTTCCCTCTGACCCCTTTGCTTTGATTCATTTCTCTTTCTGCGGCTCTAGCCCTTATCCCTGGCCTCTTCTCTCTCACGCACGATCACACACACACAGAAACACAATCTTAGTGCATTCAAAGCGGTAGCCAATGGAGAGCCAGGCAGGGAAGGAGAAAATTGCTGAGTTTAAAAAGTTAGCATATGATGCCAGCCAGCCAGCTAGACAGTTTATAAATGTAGCAAGGTTAGACATTAACGCTTTTTCGCTATGACCAAAGTATCCATGTGCCACGTCTTTATTTACCTCAGGGTTGCGCAAGTTTGTCTAATCATGGTGGCTACTAGTGTCCCACTGCTTTGCACAGCATACTTTACGTTAGACAGAGGAAAGGTGATGATGGTGAGGCTAGCATTAGCTAGCGACTGGTCAAGACTTTTTCTGTTTAAATCTCGGTACTCATACAAAAACGGCCTATTTTACATGGGTCATATCGTGAGTGTAACAGTTTCTGCATTGGCAGCTGCAGTGAACTGTAATCCAGAATGTTGCCATCAAACCAAATTGAGCCACCAAACACCAGACTTCTCCAGTATTACTAACCTCAAACCTTTCTCTCGAATGTAGCCTTTGTTAGGTCTTTTAAACAGTATTGTAATTGTTGGCACCTGAGTACGGTAACCATAAGTGGAACCACAATCAGGTGCACAACAAGGTCCTTTTACCCCCACCTTCATCCTCCCCTATAGGGATTTTCCAGGTGCCATTGCACTCTTATTTCCTGTTGTACAGGGAACAGAAAGTGGCGGCGCGATTGGAACCGTAGCGATTCGGGACCCCGTGAGGTGCTGATCCTCTCAGGGTTTCTGATGAGGCTGAAGGGGCGACTGCAGAATATAAATAAATGGGAAGGGATCTAACCTGATCTAGGAGAAGATCAGTAAACATCAGTTTACTAGTAAACAGAGTTTCTGGGGTCACTCAGGTGCTAATCTATTATCTTGAGGCTGGGATCCTGTCTCCTTCCAGCTCAACTCATCCTTCCCTCGTTGCTTTGGAGATAACACTCTGGGCAAGATGGGGATGGTTCTTGATTGGACGTTTTCTGTCTCTTTTCATACCCTGCATCTAGCCCTGGAGGCCCACGCACATGTCCTTTTGAATATGCGTTATGAATATTGCAGATCTTTCTCCAGTCCACGTTAAATGCAATCACTGAGGTTCTCCTCTTCTGCCTTACATGTTGGGCCCTCTGAGAACTCATCACTCAGGATTTAGTTCATACATTTACTGTTGCTCACCAACACTGCTCCGGTTACCTTACTGCATACGTATACAGCTAGTACGGCCACTCTCAGGGAATTCCAGAAAACAAAAAACACATCTATTGGAATTTTGCAGGTTCTCATGGGTGTGGGTCCTGTCTATTGCCTCAACTAACTTCTTATTAGCTTTAGGCTCTATTATTTATATTCTTAAAACAACTCAAGCCCCACGTTGGGTGCTAAGAATGTCAAGTTCAAAGGATGAAACCACACACTTGCTCGCTCACCCTTTTGGCCCGTGCTTGCTGAGTTACTCACCTATTCAGGTGGAGCCTGGAATTCTTCTGTGAAGCGCTACTCGGAGGAGGGAGGCACACAAATAATAATGGACAAAGAGAATAATGGCAAGCCAATAGCCAAAGCGGCAGAGAACCAAGGGACCCTGGGGAAGTCTTATTTTGTTAGTCTTGTGGGGGGGGGGACCCGTGAGGGGGAGCTCCGGAGCGTTGTTCCTTTCTAATTCTTTGCTCAAGAGAGAGCCAGCGTGCAAACAATAATAAAAGAGCAGCCATACCAGAGTTTCTGAACGTCCGAGTGGTTTTACTCATTTCCTCTGACTCTTTTTGAGGGAAGCAGAGCTACAGACACCACTCCAACAGAAGTTTTGCTTTTATAATGAGGGTTCACAACCTGAGTGCCAGGTACTGTGGTTCCTTCTATAGAGGTGATCTCCAAGCCCTTCACTTTGACCCAGTTCTGCAGTACAATCTACTTGCAGGATCAAGCCACTCTTGCTAATAATATAAGCAGTAATACACATAGTAGTTACAATCAAAACAATAATGCTTACAAGAATTTTTCAATCAGTGCAAAACAATGCAAAGCAGCCAATTATGCTATGGAATCAGTAAAGGCAGCAGGATATTTAGTAAATAAAGGATGTAATTTGAAAGGTGTTCAGGAACAGGTTGGAGGGTTAATAGTCAAAACATCCGTTTTGGTGAAAATGCTATAACCAACAGTTTAAAAACCACAAACCACAAAAGCTCAACCACCTCGCCCAGCCAACTCTGCTGGCACCCTTTAAAATTTATCTTTGATTGCACTCGTTAATGCAACCACACTCAGGTGCGTAACAAGGTCCTTCTGGGTAGGCGTTGCCCCACACGTGCTGGACGTGCTCCCTGGGCTCAATGGCGTGCCGCCTGGCGGCGTACGACAGTCCCACTGTTCCTGTACAACATCCTTGAATGTGATCAAAATTTCTGGCTAACACTTATCGTGAACCATCTTTTTTTTACTACGTTTCCTTATTATCCTATCATTCAGCTTGATTTAAGCATTTTATTAGTTTAATTTAGCTCTCCACCAAATAGTACTCACACATATTTCTCTAATAAACTTGAATTTAAATTTATTAAACATTTTACATTTTATTCTTGGTCTTAATTTTTCAATCATCTCTGTGTCGCATCCTGAGCCTGCTGGAATGTGCTTTTCTATCAGGTCACAGTGTTGAGTTTTTCTGTTTTCTGAGCCACGTCATTGGTGTAAAATAGACTTCTTTTAGCACCCGGGGTAGGAGGGGGAGTACTTTCGCTTCCCTTGACACTTTCCAATTACTCAAAGCTCAACAAGCCAAGAAGCAACTTTGCTGCCAACTCTAATTATATACACAGGGAACAGAAGACAGAGCAAGTTAGTTTGTTCAAATAATCGACTTAGAAGTACGACTGGGAAACTGATTCTCACTTAAAAAAAAAAAAAAAACTAAAGTACTTCTTTTTGGTTTTTGTATTTCCATTACGTATAAAATAAGATAACTTATTATGCAAACTCTTGGGGGGGGGGGGCCCACAGAAGCTCTGTAGGCGGGCCTGGCTAAGCCCCCTAAGGCCCACCCCCCTAAGGCCCGCCCATTGCGCCAGGTACGTGTTTATCATGTGTGATCCTTCTCGGTTGAAATGGCATTTTGTGATGCCCTTTCCTCTGCAATGTTAGTCAAGTGGAGTCAAGTTTGCATCAGCAAACAAACACAATTATAGACAGTGATAAAATGTGTGCAGACTTCAGGAGACACAATTTCACTGCATATAACTGGCGTGGCACTGTGTTGGGCAGCACGTCAGTGAGGGCTGCGCTTAGTCGCCCTGCACTCATCCCACCAGGGCACTGCATGCTCTTCAGATGCTCCTGCTGCTTTTCTAACAATAGACAACTGAGGCCCAGCACTCAAAACAGAGGCTGTCTGATTGGGACTGGACTTCTGAGGTATTTTCCTCCCTCTTCTAGCGGCCCCTCGGGCTAATAATAACAGTTATGCGTGCATGCTTTCCTGGTCCGTGAGACGCAGGAGTCTGACGAACCGCACACTAATGGTCGCCAGGATTAAAGGGGGGATGCATGCTAAGCTGGAGGCGTTTGGCTGGAGAATGGGAAAGGAAAGGCGAAAGGAAAGGAAAACATTATAAACAATGTGTCCGTGGTTCTCGGTTGTAATTAAGGTCTGACAAGAAAAAGCTGCAGTTTTATCAGGTTGAAAATGTGATCCAGAGTAAATTTATACATCACAATTTGAAAAACATAACTAGGAGAATCCATTTTGGCATTAGTCTAGCAGAGAAATAATTCCGTTTCACATTGAAATTGGGATAATAATAGAATTTGTGCATAATTATTTCTCACTGATACCATGATGTAGTCTGACCAAATGAGTGCCCTTTCTGTGATTGGTGGATCATTTCCAATGACCTGTGTGTTGTGTGTGTGCATTGAGCTAATTTAATAATCCTGTCTGTCAAGTGATTGGCTGATAGATGTTTCAACTGCTTGGTTGGTAACGTCTGTAACGTTCACATTTGTCAACCAGGAAACATTTTATCTATTTTAGACAAGCTTATGATTTATTAATGCAACTGCGTCATCTTAGCCGTGAAAGCTGTCTCAAAATCCCCAGACCAGTAGGCCAGGAGTGAATCTGATTGTTTTCCTATATTAATGTGCTCGGTAAGGCATAGCTTTTTAAATTGGAATGTCTTTGTTCTATAATCAACTAAATGTCCTGTTTGCCAAAGTTGCCTTTTTCCATAGCAACAGACTGCATTCAGCTGATGTGAACAGGATGAGCCTTTGTTGTCAATACATAGCACGGATTTCATTGATTTTGTATGCTGTTTTGAAGTGATCAGACCTTCTTTCTTAATAGTTTAATAATTACTTACTCTCAGTTTTGTCGTAAGAGTCGACCCTGGTAAATGCTTTCAACATGGATATGTCATTGACACTTTTTAGTGATCATTTAAAAAAATTTCATTCAAGCAGAGCAAAAAGTGAACAATCCATAAAAATCAAACACAGCAACCCCTGGAACCTCCCCCTAACCCTGATGGCAGTCCCTTCTCCCCAACCACCCTCTCTGAAAATGATTTTTTCCTTTTCCAATGCTAAAATGCTGATAGTATTTATACATTTCTGCTGATGAACAATTCTGGAGGTGCGGACGTCACTATGGTGCTCCGTATGTCCCTCCAGACAGGAGCCATCAGAAATCAGGGTGCTCTGGGAGACCAGAATGGAGCCATCAGAAATCAGGGTGCTCTGGGAGACCAGACAGGAGTCACCAGTGTTCCCCCAAATGCATTTTCAGTGTCTGCTGCTGCAGGTTTGCGATTCTGCTCTCTAGCTTTTCAAAAGGCTTGCTGAAGTGGCATAAATGTTTGTTGTGGGAAGGGGAAATAAGATAACCACTGAGGCGAGTCGGCTTTCTCTCTGAAGCGGTCTGACGAGGCATGAGCTATTCCCGTCTTGTTGGCCTCACCAGCTGGCCATTTTTGCTGCCGATGGAATGGAGTCGAGCTGCACAGTGACAAACGAGAGCGGGGCTCACATTTTTATAATGGGGACACACCGAGGCATGAGTGTACAGCGGCAGGACGAGCAGGAGAGGGTGGCTCCACATTTAACTACCAGCAGTTCTCTCTGTGCTAATGTTTATTTCTTCTCTGCTCTCTGTGCTAATGTAACGTAGTGTAATTCAACCCCTTGCCCACCGGGCTTCCACCCACCCTAGCCAGGGATCAAACTCAAGTCGTCAAAACAGACAAGCAAGACAATTAGCTTGTTGACTGAAAAACCTAAGTCATTAGCTCCAGGAACTGATCATATTTTTGGTCTTAAACTCTAGGGAGTTACGTAGTAGTGAGCTTGTTCACAAAGAGCCCCACTACATTAATGCTTATGCTTCTCCCTGGTCTCTGTGCTAATGCAACGCTGAGGCATTATCAGCTTTCCTATTTATCTATGACCCAACTTTGAAGGGATGTGTGTTGTTATGGGGCTGTGAACCTATAGGGATACAGTTTTTTTCAGGTTGTGTGCAGGTTTTTGTTGGCATCATGCAGCACGGAGAGAGTCGTGACATCTGCTGTGAGTCACCTTTGCTCACCTTACTCCACAAGATGAGTTCATGAACTGCTGCCGTTCCATACTCATTCGTTCTCTCTCACGTTCTCTCTCTATCTCCATCTGCTTGGCACAAATCAGGCCAGCAGTAGGTTTCCTCAATTAGAGTAGACCGATGTATGCAGGTCGCTGGCAACAGCAGCCACTTTAGTGTCATGTACAGCACTCTTACCACAAGGGTCAGGACTACCCCCATCGCTCTTCAATATACCACAGCAGGTATCCTAAGCTGCCCAGGCAAACTTGATGAGAGCTTCTCCAAGGGTATCAGTATTTTCCGTGATACCTGGGAGCAGCCATTTGACCAAAAACCCTCCGGCCAACCTACATTTGAAACAAGGGCGAACATGGGCATGATATCCTCTCTGGGCTGCCTTCTCACAGTTAAAAAATAAATCATCCATAACGTCAAATCGATAAAGAAAAATGGCAAATCACACATGACATGCCTTATAAACCCTCAAATCAAATTACCAGCCCGTGAGCAGTTTGAGACAGGGACACAGGGAGAGGTTTCACGCCATTTATTTGGCATTTTTAACACAAAGCGAACAAAACAAAAACAAAACATGCAAGACTCAAATAAACTGCCCACTTCGGGCAAACCAAAATAAAACCTCTTTTTAACCATTTAACCATTCTTTGAATAAACATTTCAAACTTTTCACTTGAATTAATCACACAAACCCAAACCAAACTTGCAGCCACTAAACACCGTCCTGTAAGTCTACCAAGTCCTCTTCAGTTTTAAAGTCCCTTTTTTTGATGGCACCTGAGTGTGGAACCACATTATCATATTATGCCCCTCAGATCGGCAGTCCATCTCAGGCTTCATCCCACACAGATATTTGTTATTGTGAAATATGGCCGCATTTTAAGTGTGTTGTTTTTGTAGTTTTGTAGTACAATACTTTGCTTTCCTCTTGTTGTCCATTTGAAGCCTCTGTTCAGAGGGCAAAGTTAACACAAGGTAAGTGTTCCTAGCCCAAATGTCACTGCATGTGATTGAAGGAACCCCGGCCAATCACGAATAAGTGTTTGGTCTCCACTGCTATGAAACACACAGGTTGAGAATTGCAGCGTATCCTCCTCCACTTACTAGCACACTGGGTAATTTGTGACAAAAGACCCAGAGCCAGTAACTTGAAGCAGCTGACCTGACTAATGCTAGGTCCAGATGGCTAGTCCTTGCCATTTCACACCATTAAAGGTCGTAGCCAGCTGTCTTCTTCAGGGTTAATGTGGTAGAAATATTACGTCAGCCATTTCGGATTTAAAAAATAAATATGTTTGTGCACTTTCAGTTTGTAATATTTAAATATAGTAAACCTTATTTTGGCTGATCAAGAAGTGGTGTGGAATGTGACACACGTTTGTTGAATACAGGATTTAAATTTAATGCTACCATAGGCAACTTCTATTCGGAGCAGGGTTAAATGGAGCATGAGTATGTTTTATTTGAACAATTTCAACTGAACTTTACATTTCTCAGTCATTGTTTAAATTTCCTCGTGAATGAGTTTGCTCATGAAAGCTTGTTTATCTTATCTTATTCCCCAGTTTGCTATGAGTGCTGCATCTGTCACACCTTGCTGACCTAGCGGCACAGGGGTCAGACCATCTACCCCACACATGGGTGCCTTTATGCAGGGGTAGCTGTATTAAGCTGTAGGCCTTTTATCAGTGCCTACCCTAAGTCTTTCACTGCACACAGGTGCTTGTGAGACACAGATTGCATCTCCGACATCCTCTCTGCAGCACATTGGCCTACTGCCATATTGACCTCTACCACGACCTGATGGACATCATGGGGAGTGGGGTGACGTGTGTCACGGTTCACCTTCACCTCTTCTGTTACTCCGTCACGTTTTTTTTTGTCACCTAATTATTCAATTAACATTCCACTAACCCGTGTGCAGTGTTTTGTTCATTCTTTGTTTTCATTCGCCCTGCACCTCTCAATTTGGTTCCTGTTTGCTTTATAACCCTGTCACAAAGGTTTTGTTACTGGGATTCATTGT